>CM023456.1:136681474-136854560 GCA_013339765.2 Haemaphysalis longicornis
TACAGACAGAACCAAATTCTCTCCGTTTAAAAACTTAAGAAAGAATATCGTCTTTAATTGAGAAAAAACAAAAAAACCGCTGCAGAAAGAAACATGAATATCAAACAAATCACTATTGAATAATCATGAAAATAAGGTTTTTTCTTGGCGTGAGGGTTTGGGCTAGCACCGGTATAACGCTGATGTCCTGAACAGAGTACATGATATGGGTAACGTATGCCCAACCTTTCCTACGTTTTGAGTGTAGTAGTTGTGCAGTGTACATAGGTCGGCGTACTAACTCGCGAGTATAGTCATTTGTGCTGAAACTTCTGAGTGAGTGCGGTTATGAGTGAAAATAGACGCAAGAAATAGTGAGTGCGATTGTAAGTGAGTACACGCACGGACAAAATATGTGAGCACGATGATGAGTGAGTGCAGATGCGAGTACTACTCATGAGTACAGTAATCGTGAGTGCAAGCGTGTGAGTTTGATTGCGCACTCGAGTCGCGACGTGCTGCACGGCTTTTGCGCATTTTGCCGTGCCCCTTAAAGTAAGGTAAAATCAGGTGTTAAGGGAAAACACTCTGCATTCTCTTCATTCTTTCATCAGGGGTGTTGCCGTGCTCGGTAAACGCAAGTCACGGCGTTGCCATAGTGGAATCCCGGGCAACCATGGGTGGCTGAGCTTCACTTTCTTTGACCACGAGAACAAGTGAGCACAAATTATTTGAGTAGCGGTCAGTCAAGATTGAGTACGAGTGCTCGTGATGACTAATGTGTTTGAGTACAGGTGAGTACGATAAGAAATGGGTATGCGATGAGTGCGAAAGAGGGATGTTCAGTATGGACCAGCTTTTTGAGTGTGAGTTTGAGTGAGCAGATTGTGAAGTAGAAAAACGGTGATTCAATTTGAGCGAGCTCTTTCTGTTCGGCCAATATATTCTAGTATGTCCGCGTTGTTGAGACCTGTCTTTGGTGTACACCAAGCGAGAGGTTGATACAGCTTCGACATGGTAAAAGGCGCACTAGACGGGGACACAAGAAAAGACAGTGACACGGGACACGGGACGAACGACACGGAACGGGATTAGCGCTGGTCCCGTGTCACTGTCTTTTTCTTGTGTACCACGGGACCAGCGCTAATCCCGTTCCGTGTCGTTCGTCCCGTGTCCCGTGTCACTGTCTTTCTTGTGTACCCGTCTAGTGCGTCTTTTACCATGTCGAAGTCGTATCACAAACTACCGTATAAACCGGAATATAGTTCAAGTTTTTTTCCAAAAAACCGCACAAAAGTCACCCCTCGTCTTATATAGCGATCGTTGGCAGAATGTAAATTGTTTTCTGGCAACAATGTGCAAGCGCAGTCCGTCGCTGTCGCGTGCCATCGCCATTCGTGTCGGCTGTTCTCTCGCACTATCAGGCCTTTTTTTTGTTCGTTTTCTCTAGTTTTTTTCGTCTTTTACACTCGTTTATTCTGCGGGCGTGCGTACATATTCTGTACGTCTCGGTTCCGAGATGAGTGGCGGCAGTCGACGCCAGTTCACCGCGGCGTTTTAAGCTGACGGCGATTGACTCACCGAGCAGAATGGGAATATGGCGGCGCAACGCCAGTTAGGCGTTTCGGAGAAAAGTGTGCGGTACTGGCGGAGCCAGAAAGCTAAGCTGTGCGCGTGCAACCCCCGAAACCGATCTTTCCGTAAACGTCAAGCGGTGCACCCCGAGTTGGAGACAAAGTGGCGGACTTCGTCCGGGAACTTCGCTCACGATCGCTCCGGAGGCCATGCGCGGACCGGCTCCGCGAACTGTACAATGAGTGGATAGCCGGCGACAACAAAAAGACCTATACGGGCCGGTTGCGACCGTGTGTCAAGCTGGGTGTCCTTCTCTTGGCAGTCGCTGCCCGACGACATGGTTACACGAGCGTTCAGGAAGTGCTCCATCAGCAACGCGCCTGATGGCATGAAAGATGACAGTACGAAGCAGTCATCCGTGGACGACTCTGAGAGCTCGGACGAAGGACTTCGGCAGGCATAGTGAGTGGCAGTGACGGACGGGCGTCGAAAATAAATATAGACATTGTGAGTGCGCTTCTGGCGAATTATTTTTTGTCAACTTTTCCCACTTCAAGGTAAGGGGTCGACCTATAACCCGGGTCGACCTATAATCCGGTTTATACGGTAGTCCAAATTTTACGTACGATGATACAGGGCGAAGGCGCCTCCTGCGGCGTGTGAGTTCCAATAAATAACGGCATTCGTATCTTTGGCTTCGGCTTCCACGGAGGGGTTACAAAAAGTAGGCTCCACTTGCAGTAGTGGTGTAAGGGTGGACAAACAGCAGAGCTGGCGGCCCCACCCCACTCGTCGGAGACCCGACTCTTGCATTAGCCGGCTCTAAGTAGGTGTCCTGCATCACTAGGCCTTTCCCATCGACCTCCAGCCGCTCTTGTCTGGCGATGCTCCAGTCCGTTCTTCGACTCACGATTTTCTGATTTCATTCCTGTATTGAGTAATTCACCTTCATCTTTTTCTAGACCCGTCTTTCGGTGTCCACTCTGTCAGCCTGGTAGTGCGCCAATTGTCATTTCCCCTAATTACGTGGCCTGCACCAGTACATTTCTATTTCGAACTATGATTTCGACTACTTTAGGTTGTTCTCTCATACTAAAAGCTCGTTTCCTGTGTGTAAGTGTTACTCCAACCATTATTGTTTCCATGGCGTGTTGATCCCACCTAAGTTTGCTTTCAAGTTTTTAGTATGCCGCCAAGTCTCCTCTGCTCCTTATGTCATCACTACACATTTATTTCTCAACTTGCCGCCTAATGTTCCCCACGACTGACAGGCCTGGGCTGTTTCGTCCGCAGCATTTACATCTCTCCCGAAATGAACCGCGTTAGCACGCGCCAGAACCCACGTCGACATCCAAAGCAAACGCCCGCGCAAAGAACCCAAACGAAATGCTGCGCGCCCTGTTTTGCGATGATAGCTCAATCGGATAGATGGCGGTTTCATAACGGGAGGGACCCACGTTCGATTGCTACCATGGGACGCGTATTTCGCTTTCCATTTGGCTGCAAATGTCATTGCGCCCCACCACTGATACCCCCGCACGTTTCGGGACTTCGGTTCGGTGGTTAGGTTGAGGGGACATGGCCGTACGGTCCCCGGTTCTATTTCCGGCACCTCCCTAACCAATTATTATTCTTTCAGGCTTCGTGTTTAAGCCTGCGATGGACGGTTTTGTGTCTGCCTAAACAGCCCTCCTCTTAACACAGTTCCATGACCGTTTAAAGAACGTATGCAATTGCAACATCACCCAGGCTCCCCGAAATATCTAGTATGCAAAACACGACCCTCCATTTCGTGACGTGCCACTTGCCGTCGATCATAAACTAGCTTTGTTGAACTTCTGGAATTGTGGGAGAAACCTGTCATAGAATGAGAGGGGCTAGAAGCATTGTCGGACAATGTTCTACTCTGCCCAACTCTGAAGTATGTTTTAACTGAGCAGTTATCCTGCTAAAAATACCGGCGGAACTTACGAAAGTACCTGGAAAAGCATAATAACGGCGGGTTGGGACGCGTCAAAAATGATTTTTTTTCCCGTGAAAAAACAGCTTTTGATTTGTGTATATCTTGGAGTCAAACACGTAATAGCCTAATTTTGCTTTGCAATTAATAACCACCGTTAAAACTTTTTACGAGCAATTCCCTAAATAGAATTTTTTACAATTAGGATAAATATACTTCAAATCAGCGTAGAGATGCAGCGATGGCGTAGAGGTAGAACACCCGCCTCGCGTGCAGGAGGACCGTGGTTCGGATCCCGGTGCCAAACAACTCTCACCGGATATAAAAAAAATCGGCGTATTTATGGAGTTGCACAAAGGGGCTTGACGTGCGGCCTGACCCCGGCGACCATTGCCGGCAATGCACTCCCTCACCAGAGCAGGATTGGCCACCCTGGGTGTAGTAACGGGCCACAACCTCCCATGAATACGACAATTACCCTCGGCCCTCAGTCCCCCAGCGGCTGCGAAGCAACTGACCACGGCGGCTGTCAGACCTGTGACGCAGCAGAGGGTGCTAAGAATCCCTGGATCCGGACAGGCCGCCAATGGAATCTGAACCTGGCAACGTTTAACGCGCGAACCTTATCTAGCGAAGCAAGTCTCGAGGTGTTGTTCGAGGAATTAGAGGGCATTAAATGGGATGTGATAGGCTTAGCGAGGTTAGGAGGGCAGGCGAAGCCTTTACGGTGCTGCAAAATTGACACGTTCTTATGTTACCGGTGGTCTAGAGGACAGAAGAGAACTTGGGAGTGGGATTTCTAGTCAATAAAAGCATAGCTGGCAACATAGACGAATACTATAAGCATTAACGAAAGGGCAGCAGGTCTTGTAATTAGGCTCAATAAGAGGTACAAGCTGAAGGTGGTGCAGGGATACGCGCCCACATCCAGCCACGACGACCAAGTAGTGGAACGTTCTAAGAAGATGTGGAATCGGCAATGGCTAAAGTTAAAAACACAATATACCATAGCTATGTGGGACTTCAATGCTAAAGTAGGGCAAGAATCAAGGCTGGAGACAAGGCAGTTGGGAACTATGATCTGGGTTGTAGAAATAGCAGGGGGGACCTACTAGTTTGAGTTTGCAGAACGGAATACCTACGCATAATGAATACCTTCTTCTGTAAACGGGAGAGTCGGAAGTGGACCTGGAGGAGCCCGAATGGGGAGCACAAAAATGAAATAGACTTCATATTATGCGATAATCCCGGCGTCGGGAAGGATGTGGAAGTGCTCGGAAGGGTAAGGTGTTAGTGACCACCGCATGGTAAAGATCTCGAATTAGGCTAGATTTGAGGAGGGACCGCAACAAGCTAGTACGAAAGAAGCAGATAAATGAGCTAACAGTAAGACGTAAAGTAGAAGAATTCAGGATCGCGCTGCAGAACCTGATATTCCGCCCTTAACGAGGAAGCCGAGCTTACGACACAGGAAGCCAGCGACAACCTTACACGCATTATCACGGAGTGTGCAGTGGAAGTCGGGGGCACTATGGCTAGAGAGGATACTGGTAAACCTTCACAGGAGACGAAAGATCTAATCAGGAAACGGCAAACCATGAGAATCTCTACCGCAGCTGACAGAATAGAACTAGCCGAACTCTCGAAGTGAATCAATAAGCGTAAGACAGCTGACATACGGAAGTATAATATGGAGAGGATCGAATACGCTGTAAAGAACGGATGTAGCCTGAAAGCAGTGAAGAGATGACTTGGCGTTGGGAAAAATCAGATGTATGCACTTAAGGATAAGCAAGGCAATGTCATCACAAATAGGGATAAAATAGTCACAGTGGCTGAGGAGTTCTATAGGGATCTGTACAGTAGCCGGGACATACAGGATAATGCCGAACGAGACAGTAGTTAAAAGGAGATAGACATCCCACCAGTAACGACCGAAGAAGTAAGGAAGGCTTTGAAAGAAATGAAAGGGGGCAAAGCACCTGGGGAGGATCAGATAACAGCAGACCTCTTGAAGGATGGTGGAGAAATTGTATTTGAAAAACTGGCAAACCTGTATCCGCAGTGCCTAATGACCGCAATGATACCGGAATCTTGGAAGAACGCGAACATCATCCTAATCCATAAGAAAGGCGACATGAAGGACTTGAAAAATTACAGGCCGATCAGCTTACTGTCAGTCGTCTACAAGGTATTTACCACGGTAATCGCTAACCGAATCTCTGCAACCCTAGATTTCAGTCAACCTAAAGAACAAGCAGGGTTCCGTAAAGGTTATTCAACAATAGACCATATTCACACGATCAATCAGGTGATAGAGAAGTGCGCTGAGTATACTGAACCCCTATATATAGCCTTCATAGATTATGAGAAAGCATTTGACTCGGTCGAAACCCTAGCAGTCATTCAGGCATTACGGAACCAGGGGTAGATGAGCATATGTAAGAATACTAGAGGATATCTACAATGGGTCTACAGCTACCATCATCCTCCATAGGGAGAGGCAGTAGAATACCTATAAGGAAGGGTGTCAGACAAGGAGACACAATCTCTCCAATGTTATTCACAGCATGTTTACAAGAAGTATTCAGAACGTTGGATTGGGAACAGGTGGTAGTAAGGTTAATGGAGAATACCTCAGTAACCTCAGATTTGCTGATGACGTTGCCTTGCTAAGTAACTCCGGGGAAGAATTGCAAAGCATGCTTTCCGCACTGGGCAAACAGAGTAAAAACGGTGGGCCTGAAAATCAATATGCAGAAAACTAAAGTAATGATCAATAACCTCGGGACAGCCGAGCAGTTTGAGATAGGTGGCGAGGCTGCACATGGAAGTGGTAAGCGAATATATATACTTAGGCCAAGTTGTTACACAAGATCCCAACCATGAGGCAGAGGTACTTAGAAGGATAAGAATGGGGTGGGGTGCATATGGCAGACATTCTCAGATAATGAATAGCAGCCTACCATTGTCGCTGAAGAAGAAAGTGTATGACAGCTGCATCTTACCGGTACTCACCTACGGGGCAGAAACTTGGAGGCTCACTAAGAGGGTTCAACTTAAATTGAGAACGACTCAGCGGGCAATGGAGCGGAAAATGATAGGTGTAACAATTAAGGACAAGAAGAGAGCGGAGTGGGTCAGGGAGCAAACTGGTGTTAAAGACATATTAGTAGAAATTAAGAAGAAGAAATGGACGTGGGCAGGGCATGTTATGCGCAGGCAAGATAACCGCTGGTCATTAAGGGTAACAGAGTGGATCCCTAGAGAAGACAAGCGTTGCAGGGGGCGGCAGAAAGTTAGATGGGCAGATGAGATCAAGAAGTTTGCGGGGATAAATTGGTCACAATTGGCACAGGACCGAGGTAATTGGAGAATAATAGGAGAGGCCTTTGCCCTGCAGTGGGCGTAGATAGGCTGGTGATGGTGATGATGATGATGATGATTATGATACTTCAATTAAGGTGCCCACGTGTGCAGGAAAATGAGATACAAATGCGATTAATTCCAGTCGTAATACAAACTTCGCAGACGGTTATTGTGTGTATGCGGGGCCACCCGTGTCGGAAATGGGAAGGAACAGGGTTGAGACAACGCCGCCTATAACACTGCCGGCAGCGCCAGCCGCTTTTCAATGCGAGCTGAAGCGACACCTGAGGCATGTACGTCGGTACTCGCAACACCACGGATCAGCGAAGAAACCATGTTTCCTATGCGCCCGAAACATGGAGTTGCAGGACCTTCACCTTTCGAAGGATGGAGAGACGTGGTAATCATTTACACACTCTTTCGTAAGTGGCGCTGCCCTTTGGCGAGTAATCTAGCTTGAGGGGAAGTACATTGACAGCGATAGGAAAGTGGCTGTTTCGCCATATGATCTGACGCGATAGGCAATGTTATAATAGGCGGAATTGTTGACGATAAACCCACCACGGGGCAGGCGCGTGCAACGCTGCGTGGTGATACGATAAGTTGACAACGCCGAAGCCGAATATGGTTATCGTACTTGCGTTTGGCTGAGTGTCAGTAATTATAAATTCTTAGCCTCATCGTGGGTCCCTTGCTAATACGTGCAACGCCCCAAGACGGCCGCTGGGCTGGCAGGAGATAACTCTTATACGACAATACCGCGCCTATTGCGCGGCCTTTCCCTGAGTCGTCATTACGGGACTTATGACCGCGAGAACCAAATAAAGGTTGCATACGTGTTCCACCTCTAAATGTGAAGCTAAAGCGCCACACACGTTTCCCCGGCTCTTCACCTCGTTATAGATTACAAAGGTTCTGCTCAACTGATCGTACTGCTTAAAGAAATAGCTCAATGTGTCGTTATTATGTTTCCAGAGAATCATCGGGGGCTAGTAGGTGGAGCACATTTGAAGTGGGAAAAGAAGTCTTGGTCAAAAAGAATGAAAGAGCTGGAGGATGGTGCACATCATCCTGTGTTATCGTTCTTTCTCACCAAAAACCTGCTTTCAAAGTGCATTCGCTTTCCCACTTCGTCATTGTTATGTGTATAATATCCTAAAAACGGGCTTTCTTGAAATTGCGTACTAAAGTTAAGCTTACCTTGGTTAAGCTTACTTGGAGAATGCATTTCTTTTATTTTGAATGACTAAGAAGCCAAATATGGCTGATATAGGTAAAGAATGAACCCGGTCTTCGCAAATAGAGCTGTTGAAAATTTACGGATGCAGCCTTCACCCTATGTTACTTATACACAGGCTGTGGATAAGGATGAAGTCCCTGCACACGAGAAACTAATCTCAAATCTGTTGATAACCGTGACCATTTACGGACGTTTCCCAACTTGAAACTTCGCTTGCGCTCTCTCTAAGGAAACTGCGAGTAGGTACAGTGATTTGACAGCATTCAGTGGGGAAATGTATTAGGAAATATGTATGAAACATAAGCTATGTTAGACTCTCCATTCGTCAAGTGAGGCGCAGCCGGTTTTTGTTAGAGTATCCGAATCAGTTGTCGCCGAGTCCCTGACAGTTCCAAGAAGAGGGTAAGCAGTAGGACACTTACTTTAAAGTTCACCAGGTGTACATAGCGATGGAGAAATTAAACCTTACTTTAGCGACTCATTTCGGAGCCTCCCCCACCCCATGGATGTTGCGCCTACGAGGCCGTAGGTGTTCAACCACCCACGTTTGGACTATTGCACCAGTTTTGGGATTTGTTCATCTTATGCAAATGAGAAAATAAATGTCTGTAGTCGTAACGTTTTTCATCTAATTAAATGTGGGGTAAGAACAACTAAGCACTTTCGTATTCGGAAAAACTCGCATAGAGACGTGTTTTGGCTAATTTAAGGCCACCTTTGTACCGTTGCCACAGTTTGGTGATGGGTGGGTATTTACGGCGCAAGGCCGACTAAGGGCAAAGAGCACCAAGGAAAAGTTGTTTTATGAGGGCGAAGTGATAGTAAATGGGAAACATTTAACTAAAAATATTCGTGAAATGACATAAAAGACAATGAAGATGACTGGTGTAAAGGGCTAGGGTTTCAACATGTATGGTAAGTAATGAGGTGTAAAAACTGAACATCGCTAAGAAACTTCTGTCGCCATAATTTGTACTCTGCTGGCGCTTTATTTAAATTTACTTTGGTTGTATTTTGATTTACTGGTTTGTGTATATTTTCAAAATGGGTGATCAAGAGCACCTAATTGGAATATGGGTGTAGACTTCACGTGCGCGTAAGCTGCGCAATTTTCTCAAGGCTGAAGTTACAACGGTAGATGAAAAATCTGATCGCCTAGCGAGGGTTTATTTAAACACGTAAAAAACAGAAAAGAAAAGGTGAAAGAAAGCTTGGTCCGCTATCTCACGTTTTCATTCAACTGTGAATCTTTCACCCTACCGTAATAGGTTGCGCCAATGCTTAGATTTCAAGTTACAACTGTGACTTTCATTTTATCCAATAGCTAAAGACCCGAAATTTCTGCCAAAACAAGCTTCACAATGTACATGGACAAAGTACCACTGTTAAGAAGCGATTTTATGGTTAGTCAAGCTGATGGGCAGTTTCTCTGACTATGCTTCTCGTAGAAAATTTCTTAATCCATGCTGTAAGAGGCATAATGCGGATAGCTCATATAACTCTTCAATATTTATTGACAGGTGTTGCTACTGTATGCTCGCAAGGGTATAACACTAAGCTTTGCTAGTGAAATTGGGCGTTAAATTATGTTGCATGTAGTTGTACTGACTTTTTAGGTAGGTAATGTTGACATGCTTACAAAGACTGTGAAATTAGGGGTATTACCGCACTAGAAGCGCACATCAAGGGGTATTCACGCCACAGAGAAATACTAGGAGTTCGCACCACGTGACTAACGGTTTCTCACTAACTCGCCGCTCATTTAAAATCGTTACCTGCGCAGCTTAGGGGGTTCTGCTACCCTAATTGTTACCCCAACTCCGTTGCCCTAATTGTCCATCGGTTGCTGGTTCGCCACACTGCAAGGCAAGCACAAGTCCATTTATTTTTCTTTATTTCAACAATGACATCGTCAACTGTAATTTGTCCTTTAATCCAGGTATCTCGTTTCTTGTGGCTGAGTGTTATGCGGAAAATTATTCGTTCCATCACCCGTTGAGCCGACTATTTATTTATTTAATACACAGTGCCGAAGTTTGGTTTCTGGTTGTTTAGTAAGGCGCCAAGTTTCAGCTATGAATGTCATCACACCGCCAGTATGCACTGGTTGGAAATTTTTCTTTTCCGTCACAGAAGTAGCTTACTTTTCATTATTTCGGAGTGCTTGCCGAGTTCTTCCCAGCCCATACCTTATCTTCGCCTGATTTCTCTCTCGTGGTTGGGGTCAGCACTAACCATCTGTCCGAGGTAGTTCTATTTTATTGCTTCTAATGCTTCGTTTTTTAGCTGAAGAAGATGTTCTTGGCATGCTCATTGATCATTACTTGAGATTTATCCATATTTATTTTTCAAAACGTAGGATTCAGGATAAACTAGGAATTCTTGAGCCATTCTTGAGTCTTGCTGTGGGAGACTGCAGAGCACATGTCAACAATGCTTCAGGAACTACAATCATAAAGCAAGGTGTGGTGCTAAAGACAAATGTGAATAAATCTAACGGGTACAACTGCAATATATCACAATGTGACCAATTCCTGTATACACTCCGCTCCGTGATTCAGCATCTTAACTGAGGCAACAAGGGTCCAACTGTAAAACTTTGTCTACGTGCGTCACCCTGTATAAGTTTCGCGCCAAGGGAGCCCAAATTATGCTGAACCACAGGGTAAACAAGAAACCCTTAACTGAGCAAAACCAAACACCGCTTGCCAAAGCACTCGTAGAAGGTGTTTTGCTATCCGGGTATGTACAAACTTCGGGTATCTGAACGCAAAACGTAAAAACACTGTTAACCACTGCACAATAACCATTTCCTGGCGTCTGCCTGGCTGCTGTTTGTATCCACATTATGTACTTAGAACGTTGAGCCTAGCGTCACTACAAAGCAGTATCAAACTCATTGTGCGTTAAACGGCACGTACCTGGTAAACTTGTTACGGCGAAATGGATACGGTAGACCTATTGATGGGAAAATACCGGAAAGTGTTGGCCAATACAAAAACCTTGTTCGTTGTCAAGGTTTGGATAGTTTTTAACCGTTTATGGACTGGAACCTTCTCTAGGGTGCAAAGAGAAAGTAAAGTTGCTGGGAAAGCGTTAGCCAAAATATTCCCGCGGCATTTAATTGTGCGGTTCTGCGAGTATGTAAGTTTTTACCTTTTTGGACTGGAACCTTTCTCTAGGGTGCAAAGAGAATTAAAGTTCTGGAAAGCGTTAGCCAAAATATGCCCCGGCATTTATGTGCGGTTCTGCGAGTACGAAATAAAGTTTATACCATTTATCTGGGACTGGCAAAACCTTTCTCTAGGGTGCAAAGAGAAATAAAGTTCTGGGAAAGCGTTAGCCAAAATATGCCCCGGCATTTATGTGCGGTTCTGCGAGTACGTAACACCGTGTCAATTTTTCTTGCATACGGGCGCCAAAAAACTCTACCCTAATAAGGACACCAAGCTTGCTGCCAAATGTTTTGTTTTAGCGGCAAATTCAAGGCACAAGAGAACCTCTTCTCTTGGAGAAAGAATAGGGAAACGAATACAGCAGGACGAGGAACAGAAAACGAGATGCGTAGCAACAGCAAGGCATTGATTGAAGCCATGACTGAGGCAACTACAAGGGGGAAGACAGTCGTCCCGCGATTGTAGCTGTGTTGTGTCTTAAAGTGGTTCTGAATAGCCTAGACAAGCTCTGCTGCGCAACGGCTCAAATCCTTAACGCGACACCGAAATGAGGGAACGAAGTTTCTATCCGCTAGCTTCCGACGCCGCTTACTCGTGGACAGCAAGGGACAACACACTTTCGCTGAGGGCTGCAGATGGCGGAAGATCTGCTGTAGAATAAGCGCACACAACTGTAAGACAATCCTTCAGCTTGCGGTAGGCTCACACCGCTGTTCTGAAACACGCTAATATACGCCTATTCAAACATTCGGGAAACCTATTACCACACTCGCGATGAATAAGCCACAATAAACAGCTCAATCGTGAGCGTGAAAGTAGGCCGGTTGGTGGGCAGGCAGCCATCAAAACGAAAGGCACACACGCGATCGTTTGTATACTGCTTGGCTTACACTTATCCTGTCACACTACGCGGACAGGAAGCGTATCGTACAAGAATCACGGGATTGCTAAATACAGAGAACGCATTGCTGGCCGGTTTGGCGATATTTCCAAAGTTTTTTTTTGCTTCTGTGTCATCACAGGCGGCCTATAAAGTTTCTAATCAACTTACTTGGGAAACAGCGCCAAAACATCCCAGGTGAAGACGCTGGGGAACACAAAAACTCCGCGCAGTTGGTGTGCAATGAGTGTTGGACACTTCGTCACCATTTACCGGCGTTCCACGAAAAAACATTTACTGCTAAGTTGTGTATGAGTAAGCTGAAATGTGAGAGTGTAGCCTTGCTACGCGGCGCGCCAGAACAGCTGCCACAGCCACGCATACAAACAAGTTAACGCTGGCACGGATGTAGCTGACAGAAATGCTTTTTGTTATCTGCCGCATGTTCCAACTTACCGTAAACAACAAAGGGGTGATTGTGTATTTCCAAACCTTCATGCATTTGAAGGCGCATTAAATTGGTAAGAGCAAGGGGGAGCGCAAACATAAAACTACATACCCTCATTAACATTCCCTTGGTCGCGCTAGCTGTGTTGACAGGGTCATTTACGCAACAAATTCTGTATTTCAGAGACAACCTCAAGGTGGTCGCTCTCCAGCACGCCCATATCCTGACCGTAGGCTCTAACGCAGTGCTCCAACTTTATCTGAAAAAAAGAAAGAAAGGCGTGTATTAACGAGGATAATGTCATACACAATAAATTTATTGATAACATAAAAATCTGTTTTAACGTGAAAGCAGAAAGTCGCCCGGTGAATGAAACAACCTGTGTCTGGCATCTTTCTGCAGCAAAACGCCTGGCAACCATCGCTATAGATGCAATGCGGTGGCCAATCCCACATAAATGTTTTGGAAAACCTTTACTTACGCCATTATTCGGTTCTTGTCAGTCCCTGTGCCCAGTGTAAATACCTCAAGAGCATGATATACCAGCTGAGGTTTATTGGACGACCCTTAACGCACGGTGTTTTGTACCAGTTCCAAAAATACGTCACTGCACCGCGTTACTTAGGGCACGCGTCGAAAAGGGGAGTGCACCTATTGCATGCAAACATGAGTATCCGATGTCGCCATCATGCGGCTGCGAATGCCCTCGCTGTGCATGTGTCTTCATGCTGACGGGCCGCCCCTTCTTCATAGGCCGGTACGTGCCATTCAACACCTAACCACGGATGCGTTGAAGAGGCCACTGAGGGGTGTGCACGGCGACGTGAGGTTTACACTACCACCGGTTATTTACCGAGAAAAGCGACAGTCACCCTTGAGTACGCTATATTTGCACATTGGATGGTGGCGCCCACAATTTTTGCACGTCCGCATAGGCCATTTTAGCCTGAGGGAGTGTGATGTTAGCTCGGTGATTCAACCCAGTAGATACAAGCTACGTCGAGCTTGGAAGAACAGTCACAGCCCCACCCACAGCCCCGTGGGTCACCAGGAATTCAGGGGCTCTCCTCAAAACGTGTCAGAGCTGGCGTGACTTTTTGACCTTTCAAAAATATTGTTTTTGCTCTTAAAACTCAGAAGAAGTGCTTACGTGCGCCCGTAGTGTTACTAGTACATTTGTAGTAGACCTGCCGAACAGAGTGAAAAAACGCTGAGTATTTTATCAAATTAAATTCGCCATTTAAAGGCGGAAATTGTTTTCACGCGAGTCGCGTGGTGTTGAAAGCAGTCCTGGGTCGTACCTTTGGTTGCTTGTTAAGATTCCCGAGGAATAGAGACCGAAAATCTTGGTTCTGACCATTCTTAGTGAACTCGATGGGTCATGTCATGTGTTTGATGTTCGCTTCGTGCAGTTCCTGCACCGATCTCCACGCGTTTAAACGCCCGTCGTTTCTTCAGCTACAAATCGTGAGACGTGAGGCAGCATCTGCGCACCGGAATTGCGTATCTAACGAGAAACATTTAGGCATAATAAAAAGTAGACAAAGTCATTTTACCCACCATTGTCCGAGAACAGAATGGCGACCAGCAACACAAGGCACAAGAACAAAAACGACAGAGTTTAAAGCCACCTTTTCCTGCTGCAGCTGTAGCAGCAGCCGGAAAATATTAGCCGGTAAGTCGAACAAATAGCCCGAAAGTCGAACAAAAATACTTTTCGGACTTTCGGGATCCATCCAATTGTCTCCGTGCGTGCTGGACTAGCAAAAGTAAAAAACAATTGGATGCACTGACTTTACAAAAGTACGATATGTTATCGCATTGCCTCATCTTTGTAAAACAATTACAAAATTGTGTGTGGTTACTTGCAAAAGACAGAACTATGCCCAATTCATCCCACTCTCACAAGTGCAGAGGCAGTAAACCGATCATTTTGCGATTTCCCGAGCAAACAAATACAGAAAACAAAGCAAAATAGAAAACACTGCTTATCGGCTGAATAGTTGCAGGAAAACGTTTTGTGCAAAGGAACAATAACAACGTGCATAAAATACCCTGAAAGCGACCTTTCTGCAAAATGAATTAGGGGTACTCTAATACAAGTATTTGGTTCATGTTCATGAAAAAGTACACCACCTTCCCGTAGGGGAACCCTGAGTAGTATCGAAGCAGCCATGGGGTCGACTGAAGTTCCCATTAGTTTTCCGTTCGTAGTTTCCGTTGACGTCCAGCTTCGCCTGTCTTCGTCGTATCAGTAGCTTCTTGACGTAGTTTGAGTGAATGAAGGACATAAGGCGCGTTCGTAGCACATACTCCCGTCTCGGTTTGTAGCACAGTGGGAAAACCGCCACGTACCTCCCGTTGCGGCCAGAGAGTCGTGGGATTTGAAACCGGGCGCCGCCTAACTGTTTCTTTTTATAGTGGACTGCGCTTACGTCAGCCCAAACGCTGACGGGGCTGAAGAGATGCGCATGCGCAGTAGAGTGCGGATGTCGGACAACGGCAACGACAACAACAACGAAGGAGGGAGGGACACAGCCCCGAGCATGACATGCATTGCATTTAAAATAGTAACAGCGAAAAAAATTGTAACAGCGGAAAATAGAGACGGAGGATGGGAAACACGTAGGACACAAACGGGCGCTGACTACCAACCTTTTTGGTCCAAATGAGTTGGTAATAAGCGCCAGTTTATATCCTACGTGTTTCCAATCCGCCGTCCCGTTTCTTTCGCCCTGTCACTATTTTGCTGCAATACGTTGCACATGAATCAATATTGTACTGTTGCAGAATGTGTCCCCTCGTTATAATTATAGTCCCTTTCTCTGCACGAGGTTTCTTTCGTTCCGCTGCTTTTACTTTGAGCCAATCTCCTCGTTAAGCATATTTGCATGCGTTAGGTTACGCATCCAAACGCTGAGCCTCAGGACAGACTAACCAAGGTAAAACTAGTACTTCTACTTTTTGATACCGTTTGGTGTCGTTACAGCTCAGAGTGTAACGTAAGAACTAACACTAAGCAGACGTATTCCGGCGATTCTCGGGCACGCGACCCTTCGGGTATTATTTTTATTTTTTTTACAGATTGATCAGTTATATGTGTATACACTTGATCATTTTTCTGATACTCTTAAAACATTGCATGGGATTTCAATTTTCATTTCCTGCACCAGGTACTTCTGATGTTAATATCTACTTCTCACTATTTTTGGGCAGTGTGGGTTACAAACAGTGAATTAATTTATTGTGACAGACAATAGAAAGGAAACCCCACAGGCTAGCGCTTTTGGCCTCACCTAAGGGTGGACAGCGGAACGCCTGCTGGTGGGGAAATGTGTGCGATGGGGAAACAGACAGGTAGGAAAGAGAGAAGAGTGAAACGCCATAAACAATAGAAGATAATTGCTAATCTTACCTTATTATTCTGCAAAGCATTATGCTTTATGCGAATACGAAGAAAGGCTTACGTTCAAACATTTCACGAGTGTGGAGGAACTGCAAGGCAGTTTCTGTTATTGAAGTTTTCAAAGAACACCTGGGATACTAAGGTTGCGTAAAAACCAGGGGCCGGAAGCCTTTTGAGGTGAAGGGCCGAGCTACATGAAGGTGACACGACAGAGTGCCGAGTTGTAAATCGGACGGGGAAGGGGGGAGGGCGCTAGACAGGGAAAGAAAAAAAATCAGCGAATTGACAATAATATTCGAAATTACTTGAAAATAATCCCGCTAAGCTTGAAAATGGGAAATGATGCCCATTGGAAACGATAAAGCCCCTGTCCTTGTTTACCGCATAACCTAATTTGAGGTTAAAACTGGCGTGGCGGCCTTCAGATAAGAAGTGACATGGGCAAGGGTGGGTGGATGGAGTACTGGGGGCAGTGTAAGACCGCCCCATTGGCCGCATGTGGCAATTTGCATTAAACAAAAATTCTTATGCCTTCGTACTTCGGTGTCAGTCTTTAATTTAAGGCATCTAGTTTCAACAGAATACAGTGTGAGTGGGGCGAGTTACGTGTACGGCATTCCCACTTAAATGGAGCTCGGATTAATAATGCTTTCAATGCAATGCAAGTGTGTGCAGCGTAAAGCCGAATATATACGGGCTGCGCATGGTAGGTGAACGTAAGCATTTACGCACAATTCCAACGTCGGTGTTATCACATGTTTGTATTTCTGAGAAGCGTGCGCAATAAGCCCGAACGGCACGTGTTGCTATTTTTCTCTTTCGCTGTGGCGGTCGGGTTCTCGCACCTGTTGTCATCGTTTCCGGTATGGTGAGATCTGCCAGCAATAACACTTGTCGCGGGAACACGTAAAGCACACGGCTTACGAACTCGCTGGAGTCACAGGAATGCCCTGAAATACACTTTTGCTTCAGTGTATTTTAAAATATTGCTATGCGGCTCCGTATTCAAAGGGGCGCATTCAAGTCTATTCATACACATTTAACGCTGGTAAAGAAAGCGGCGCTTTTTGTACCCACGGAGCCCCTATTCATATAGTCTGAGCTGCAAAACGAGCGGCCTCGCCGCGCAAGACTTCGGCTGCCGTTGATACAGAAAACTCCAAAGAAAAGCATTCCCAATTCTTCCCAGTAATGCATTTGTGGGGAGCCAATGCGATGTGGGGGAGTCTAAGTACCGTAGTTATGATGATCAAGTTGTCGTTTCATAGCACAGCAAACTTTCGATTATAATGCGCCAAACATTAGGAGAAACGCCGAAGGACGGTCAATAGGGTAATTTGGTAGTGGTTTATAATGACAACTGGTTGGTAATGGTTCATAGAGTTACTATGCTCTTCTCAGCCCCGAATACACTTTTTTGTATTTGCCCCGCACTATAGAACAAAGCGAACGCGGAGAACCGTAGGTGGAGCGAGTGCAAGATGGACCACAACGTGTTCTTTGTTCGGTATCGGATGGGGATCGTCTATGGCCTACCCTTATTATGTGGTTCGGGGTATATGGGCCTGACCAGCTGGTATGTCAAAATGCACCTGCGCGAGCATAAGAACAAATTAAAGGATGAAAGTAGGTCAGGACTACATGTTTGGTTTGGATTTCCTCATTTTCTGGACGCATAGTGATCCGCTTTACTGCAATGACACCGTGAACGCGCAAGCCCTCGATGATGTCTGAGCCAGTTTCATTGCAAAAATCATATTCAGATAGGTCAACTTGTGATGCATTTGGCGTTCATTGGGGAGAGAATTTGATATCAGGTGGCCAAGAAAGGTTTGTTCAAGGAGCTTTTTTGATTGTGCCGGGTTGTTTACTCCTACAAGATTTAGTCTGGCGGTCAGTTTTTTCTTTATAGTGTTTTCCTACAACACGTTAAATGCACGTCGCTATTTAGAAAACGGATGTAGATATCACTGGCATTGTATTGTTTTTTGATGCAATGATCAAGAGACTGGGTAAGTTGTCAGGGCAGGTAATGGAGGAAAGTTTGCTTCGGGGCAGACCTCTTTAAGGGGCCGATCATTGTGTTTGAAAAATTTTGAGAAAGGCACACAACATGGGAAAAACAATAGGACGGCGGTACTTCCTTCGCTCGGTTTACTCCGGTCCCGATAGTGGTCCCGGAGCTTCCTGCCAGGTAAACAGACACGAAGCTATTCCGCCGGAGCTTGACCACCGCTCTGACGGCCACCGTTCGAGGTTTCTCCACTTCACCTTAAAACTCCTAGCCACTGTGGGATACAGCGTTAGTATAAGGGCTCGGGGTCCGCGGTGTCGCCGATACCATCACCCAGATTACTCAAGGGATGAAGGAAAGAAGAACAGAACGCGAAGAAGGGTAGGGAGGCGATCCCAGCAACTTGTCAATTACGCAGGTAGCTGCGGCGGGTTTGATGCCGGCAAGCTCGAGCGAGGTGGCGAGCTTGCCGAGGACGCCAGCACGTCACCGTAGCTAACCCTCCATTGAGGGTTAGCGGGGGGGGGGGGCGGAGGGGGTTGCAGCTTCAAAATTTATCGTCCTTGTAAGAGAAATGAAGGCATTTTCTGACGTCAAACGGTTACAAGTTACACGCGTATATGTAGCGGTACGAAATACCATTGCTTAAATAAGTACAGACCCTTAGTGTTATGGCAACGCGGCATCCCCAATCACGAAGCGAATCTTAAATTTTGGTTTTTTTTTGGTTGCCGCTGGTATTTCGTCAAGCGAATTAACAAACGTTTTTAGCGCATAAGACACGGCCTCTTGACGCACCATAGCCGGATGAATTTCAGGGGAGCACAGCAATTCCTTTTTGTACTACCTTCCCAGCGCTTCCAACTCTGTTTGGAAGCTAGACTTTAGCACGTCCTTTACCAAAACTATTTGTTTATATGAGATGTAAAAATATAGAAAACCAGGCTCAGAAAATATGACTTGACGAACCTAAGGTTAGAACGTTAAGCCACTCTTTTTAGACTATTTTAACCAAATGTCAACTCTGGTCTTCCTAATGAACGAAGCGACAAGCGTATATTGTTTTACCATATCCTAAGAAACTGCATGCTAGGGTATGAACTATTGCTTTTTAATGCAAACCACGCATCTGATATTAAAAATCACGGAAAGCTCCTCATCTTGGTATAATATATATATATATATATATATTATATATATATATATATATATATATATATATAATATATATATATATATTTGTTACGAGCTGAGGATGCCAAAGAAAAAATGTATTTGCAATATTGAAGACGCCAGAGGATCGGTGCCGCTATATTCGAATACAAGTCAAGAAAAAAGGTGCGTCGCCCAATCTCCCCCTTCCAGTAAACCCTTCCAGCCAATGGTGTCGCTCTATCAACGTGACGCCGCGGCACGACCGCCTTGCACCTGCAGGCAGCGCTCGGAGCCAAGCGTTTACTGAGTGGGTCCGCGCCGAAAAGTAGTTTCGGACGCCTTCATTTTGAGCCGATATAAAAACCTTAGCTAAAATTTCTTTATTTGCCAATATAATGCAACACGTGAAAAAACGTATTCGTCAGCCGGATTAGTGAGTTTCAATTTTGTTGGTGATGGTAAATTTCTGCTCTTCCGGGTTTTCTCTCAACCGCTTGCTTCTGGTTTTATGCATTGCCTGTTCCCTTTTCCGGTTTGGAGCCCGAAGAAGTCGCGTCTGAGTGTGTGTTATCGTTCTCGACTGAGGATTTTTGTGCGTTCCCATCCACGCCACGCCGATGGTACAAGAAAAACAGAAGCGGCCGTGTCGTCTGCAGCTGGGGGCGGGAGATGATCCGGAACGCGTACGTTCTCTTGCGGCATGTACACCCACAGCGCAGCGTTGAAGAAACGGTCGTGACAATGAGCGATCTTCTTGGAATCAGCGTGAGCTTGGTAATGGACGTGAAGGAGATGAAAAATAACGATTGCGATCTTGCGACTCCATCCCGAAAGTACCCGCGAAGCGGTGAAAGACACGACGCACAGAAGTGTACGACGACTTCACGAAGTGCGGATTGCGGTAATGCGTGCATCGCCTTTTTCACCGTCATGGGACTCTGACAGTGAATGCACTTGCTGCGGATATCAACGCTAGCGGCGATGTTACTCCTCTCAAGCCACGGACTGTGCGCCGCCTGCTGAATGACATCGGGTTCAGGTATGAGAAGAGGGGCCGGAAGTCGCTCCTGATCGCGCGGCACGAAATTGTCGCGTGGCAGCAGAAGTACCTCTACGACATCGCCAGGTACAGGATAGACAATAGAAAAAATATTCTACTTTGATTAAAGCTGAGTGAATGCGGGACACACGATATCGACTGTTTGACGGGCACGCTGGTTGCTTCCCACCACGACGCCTTCATGCGTGGTCTGACGACAGGTTTCAAGCAGCCGTCAGGGAAAGGATAGCGCCAGATTGTAACGCACATCCACGGCGAGGGCGGCTTCGTCGGTGGGTGCCTGGACATCTTTCGGGGTACGAAGACAGGTGACTACCACGAGGAGACGGACGAAACGCGCTTTGAAAGGTGGTTTGGGGCCGTTTTGCAACAACTGCCACACGGTAGTGTAATTGTCATGGACAATGCCTCGTACCACTCGTGGCTGAAAGAAGCACTGCCTGCGACGCTTCTGCCAAAAATGTTGTTCAGGATTGGGTGACGTCCGAAGGACTTGTTTGAGGTGAAAAAACTCTTAAAAAGGAGCTCCTCAGCCTTGTTAAGGCACGGTACATCAGGTATCGTATTAACGGTGCAGCTGAAAGGACAGGATGTATTCGGGAGCCCTACCATTGTGAGTCCCATGGAGCGCATAATGGGCATAGATGGAGCGAGGCGTCACAGCAAGAAATGCCACATTTAAGCTGGCAGATGTACAGGTGCTCCTGAGGGAAGAAGTTGCCTAGGTAACAATTCAGCACTGGGCAAACACTGTTCAGCATGTGATCAGCATTGAAACAAAGTTCAGAGGAGACGGTGGAGCAAGTGCGCATGTTCAACCTATTATAATAGATCTGGGTGAAGACATGGACTCCGACAGTGACCTATCTTCGATCGAGTCCTTTCAAGATGTGTAAGGCTGCGTCCTATTCGCCAGCGTCGCCTTTGCGTCGTTCAGTTAGTGTAGACTGCCCCATTTAGCTTAAGTAGGTGTGTTTCCATAGCTACAGAAGCAATAAACTCCTTCAGACAGCAGAGAATACCAGATATGCGGTTTGTGTGCTTTATTAAGACTTATTTCTGGAGTTAACTGAGCAACCTGTGTGTAGTGCGTAACTTGCTCAGGGTTGATTGCTTTGACATGTAGCTATGAGAATACGAAGAGGCCATTGCAAGGTTTCGTTTGTAACCTCATTTGCCATTACTCAGTGTTATCTGCTGTGTCGTAGACTAACAGTGATCTTCCAGTATAATACGTGTGCTACACGAGTGTTTGGAAGGACATTTCAGTCGAATGGCCTTCGAAATTTCAAATGTCATTCGAACTGGAAGGAGTTCTGTCGATCTACACGACCATTCTCAAAGGCAGTTGAAAGTTTCCGCGTTCGCCCGCCATGTTTTGGTGTCACCACTGCTGCCATGTTTTATTCTTGGCGAAAATGTAATTTTAGAGTTAAAATGAGAAAAAAAAGCAATTATTAGAGATGAAATTGATAACTATATATAAGCACGCACAAAACATGCACAAGGCAGCCAGTTTCTTTGTCTTTTTTCGCACCGCCAGTGCTGAGAGTACCAAGTTACCTCGTAATCACAGAGCGAGTGACAGAGAAAGAAAGCATGTGAACAAGGGAAAAATTATGAAGATCTTGCACTTCAAACACAAAGTTTTACTCGTAAATAATTATTTTTGTTATTAAGGCTTGCAGAAACTGAGCCCGAGGGTACGAGCGTTCGTGTTTCAAAAGCTTTGAGACTCTCAAAGGTCAGTTGTGGTGTTCCTTTGACTCAAATGCAATTTTAACCAAATGCCTTCGAAAAACGTCGTGTAGCAGCTCAAAGGTGTCATCTGAATTCGACTCGAAGGCCTTCGAAACGCTCGTGTAGCACGGGTATAACAGAGAGGGTCAGCAGAAGCTATTCCAACAATCAGGTTATGATCTCATTTGCTGTAGTGAACGGAGCAGTGCGTTGTGTGGGGCTGGCTCATGGTTGATTGTCTTGATATGTAGCTATGAGAATAAGAAAAGTGCTTGGTTTCTGATCTCATTTGTTATAAGAGCGGGTCAGGAATTAATCCGAATAAGTTTCAGGCATGACAGGATACTGCGTGGCAGATGTATCTATAAAAGGAATTCGTACATCTCGAGCTAGCGAAAACCCGCAGTGTTCCAAATTATTTTCTGGATGTAAGGCCACGCTTACACTGTGCGATAGATTTTGCTGCACAGGGAGGGTGACTATTCGCATGTACAGCGTGAGGTGTGTGCAAGCCTAGTCAAGCGAGTTCACAAATTCGCTTTAAGCAGAATCACTTCTGCAGTGTGTGGGGTTAAGGCTCCTTGTGCGACACTACGTAAATGGTGATAAAGGGAACTTTCACTTACAGGACAAGACAGTAGTTCGAGCTTTCACTGCAAGTTTTTTTTACATTGTTTGGACACTTATTCACGTATGGGATGCAGAAACACTGATTGATTGTAGGGTTTAACGCGCCGACGCAACGCAGGCGATGAGGCGCGCCGTAGTGGAGGGCTCCGGATTAATTTTGACCACCTGGGGATCTTTAACGTGCGCCGAAATCTCGTACACACGGGCGTTTTTGCTTTTCGCCTCCATCAGAAAAGCGGCCGCCGCAGCCGGGAATCGAACCCGCGACCTCGTGCTCAGCAGCGCAACGGCTTAGCCACTGAGCCACCGCGGCGGGTGGGATGCAGAAACAGTTGCAAATAAAATGCCTACATGAAAGCATATAACTGAACATTGTGTGCCCGTGTGGCTGGCTGAGCCAAGTTGTCTTCTTATAGAGGGTTAAGAACAAATAAATCTGCTTCAGTCTCTCATTGCTCATTTCATTTGCTCTGCATAATTCAGCAGTGTGTCTGTTTAGCTGTCTGAGCCAAATCTGACTTATCATAACAGCAGTCAGGACAAGAAAATGTGCATCGGTGTTTCATTTCTACTTTGATTCTGTTGAGCTTCTATCTGCTATATTACGCAGAAATTAGGATTAATAGGTTTTATCTGTTGTCTAAGCCACTGGATAAAATGCAGAAGCGCAACGTTAATTTAAATACCCAAAGCTTTGGGAAGAGGACACAATGTTGCCTTCAATCGATCCTCCCATGTATGCGAATAATTTCATGTAGTGCATTTGTGGCAAGATAATAAATTTCTTCTTGAGCATATGATCCGATTCTGGCTCTTGCGTAAGACGAAAAGTACGATGTGCATTTCCAGTTTCAGCGGAGCAATATGTACCATATGTGTGTTTCCATGCATCCACTCAACCGACATTTCATACATCAACCAGTGCAGATAACTTTTTATAGTACAGATCACTAAGTAACCCTTCAAACATACTTCATTGTCCGTGTTATGAATTTGGCATCAATTGATGTGCTGTCATTGTGATTTACACTCCTAATATATGCGTAGACATTGCACGTGTTGCGTTGTGAACAGCGCTGCAGCAAGTAGTAGCTTCCTGTTCGACTTGGCATTCACGATGTTGAGCACTGCTGGAGCAGTGAGCTTCTTGCTCCAGCAGCCACTTGTGATGCGACAGGGAGAATGGGTGAAATACTGTCATGTTTTCCACCCTGAATGCTCTATTTGAAATTTAAGGCACATGCATGCAGATGACCATTAAGGCAGCAGCTTCTTACTTAAAGGGACACTGAAGTGATTTGTAAACAATGCGGGATTACGAGGGCAAATTGTAGTCCGGAGTCCCTAGGCCCTGTTTCGACCACTCTGAGCGCGTTTACGCGAATTTATTTAGTAGAAAAATTCAATTCGAAAATGCTGTCCTCCTCTGTGCACTCTCGCCCATTTTCTTTGGCGTTTTCGTGTGACGTCAGCAGGAGAGGAGCTGGGAATTGGCTGCGCTACTGCACGGCTCGCCGACCTTCCGCAACCGAGTCAGTCGGCCCAAGTTTTAGTCCACCGGCCGACGACGGGTCATGGCAATTCGCTCGATCATTTGAAACTAAGCCACAACACGTTTGTGAATAGAAGAATGTGCCTTTCTTTACTTCGTTAGTTTGTACTCTGTATCTAGCTCCAAGTCAAGGTCGCTTCACACAAGCGCTGCATAAGCGCACATGTGACGCTTCGCTGACTGGTACGCCAGTAGGAAAATATAAGGCCTCTTGAAGGGGTAGAAGAGTCAGCGAAGTCAATATAGGTACTGAGGGAATAAAATCAACTGATTTTTTTACCGCACAGCGTAAACTAGGGTGCGGGAAGCACTTTTTTTGCGCTTCGCGAACAAGCACAGCGGTCAGCAGCACGACTACGCATCTGCGAACGCTTTTTCCGTCTAAGAAATGCAATTGCTAGACGTGAGCTATTCTGGAAACTCGTGGGACGCTTACTGCACGAGCGCAATAAAACAAATAGTCACCTAAGCTGCTTAAAATACTAAAACTAAACAAAATTGTAAAACTGGTTATACATTATATACCTTATATTTCCATTGTCGGCACGCAGTTAGGTCCTTTCTGTGCGTTTTCTTTGGATTATCTCTCAAATGTTTCCAGGAAGGGGTTTGAAAAAAGATCTGAATGAAATTCTCTTTCATGTACCTCTGTACCGAGCAGTGTACTCTGGCGGCCGAGGACAGGATGTGTTGTCCAGGGTGAAAGCTATGGTAATCCCGGCCTCTGTGAAAACCTTCTTTTTTAAATTGCACACCAACACACTCCCTGGAAACATGGATGGAAGAGCGGGTCTTTTTGTTGCTTGGAACAACTTGTGCGTTCTTTGTCAAAAACCTGACACTATAGAACATGTGTTTATAGACTGTTGCGATGCCATTTTTTTTTGGGACGTCCTCATGAGAACCCCTAAAGAAGGGAGTATCCGGTGACACCCTATGAAATCAGGTTCCTCAGTGTAAACATGAAGACAATGTACCGCATGATTATGATCATGCTTTAGGATTGTATAGTATCTGGCGCTCTCGAATGGCGGTGCGCCATGCTGGCCGTGTGGTACTGAGCGCTAGGTGTATCATGGCGAGTGTTTTGCCCGTCACAAGTTTCGAATCCCCGCGGGTACAAGCTTTTTTTTTATAAGGTAACTTTTATGCAGAAATGCATTATAGTCGGGGGTTGTCGTGCGTCCCTTGGCCGGCGTGCGCAGAGCGTCTGATGATGATTGTGCATGATGCCCCTTGGGATTGGCCAACCAAACAATCCATCACGAGATAGCTTCGCGTTCAACCACCATCGTCATCTTCCCGTAGGGGAACCGCTGAAGAAGAAGAAGGAGAAGAAGACAAAGCTGCGAAGAGGAGGGCTGCGTGAGTTTTGGCTACCGTCATCCTCCTCGGCCGGCGCATCTTCCCGATCTGAACCCGGTCGAAGAGCGGCTCATCGCGCCTCGACTCCCCTTCATGAGCATCAGGCGCCTGACTCGAGGCAACGGGCAGTTTGGAATCAAGGGACAGGCGGTGAACGTGCCCATCGACGTATCGAAGGTTGTGCGGTGCCTTCCTCGCATGGTACCCGAGGACGTTGCGTTCGACGTTCGCATTTCTGCATCCTCACAATCCCCCTCGCGGAGGTGCGGGGGAATTTTTTTCGTTTTTCGCCGATGTTTTCTATACTGAGTTCACCTTTTTTTGGGCCGCAACGTTCAATGCCCCACGAACTAGTCCGCAGAACTCGCGCAGCCTGGCACTGGCGCGCTAGCGAGTTCTCTTTGGCGTGCTGTTGCCATAAGCACCGACTGCTTGCGGGCTATGGGCACAGGCCAGAATCAACAGACCCTTGGCCTGGTGCGAACACGCTTTTTACGATACAGGCATGAGTGAGGCAAGCTCCAAATATGGGGCAAAAGCGCATGCATTTGTGTGTCTGCGGGGACGCGGAGGGCGTTCATGCACTGGGTAGGCCTCGGCTAGTGAATGCTACGATTCCAAGCCGTCCTGGGAGGCTTATCTTATGCATTTTACAGCCGACAACATGGCAGAAGCGCGGTACTACGATTACTGGGATATTGAGAATGCCCATCCAACGACGCCATCGGATGTCGAACATGTTGTTTTACAGAACCGAAACTGAAACCGAAACTTGTTTGATTGCTAACCTTGGGCATCGTCCAATCACGGTGCCCCCTCCTCCCAACGTCACAGCTTAGTTGGTGCGGCCGCCGCAAACCGCGCATGGTAGTTTTTCTTCTTTCGCGCTTTGTAAAATATTTACCGATTTGTCAGCCGGATAAACGATGAAAAGTGTGCTAATTTGAGCCAGTCTAAGCAGTGCAAGCAAAAAACGGGAGCTTGACAAATTCACTTCAGTGTCCCTTTAAGTGACATAAACACAAGACGAGCAGTGCCTATATAGCTTCAATAATGCACATCTGTGATGCAAGAATTTGAAATGAAATGAATATGCATGCGCATGTGTAGGAAAAGCTGAAAAGTGGTTTATTTGATTTCAGTGCTGCGTTTCGTGTCTTCACATGCATTGTTGCAGCTGGCCATACCGGTGAAATCTAGCTCATGAAATCGCACTATCGCAAAGCACAGCTCATTCACGAAGCCTAAGCAAGACAATGAAATTCAACTTACAGTGGTAATACTCATGTGGAATCTTTATTATCATAGACAATGCAAACTCAACGCAGATCCCTATTCGTATTTATTTCACAAAGGTTTTTGTCCAAAACAAGAACTGAAAGCGCTCCAACAAAAAACAGGCGACGAAAACATACCAGCTGCAAATAACCCATTTAAAAATTTTATCTCAGCGTAACCGAGAATCAAAATAGAAAAGGTGGCATATTAAATCACATCACGCAGCGAAGCTACAGCTCGTACGCACTCACGTTCAAAAAACGCGAAAATTCAGCTTCTTGTATTTGGCGACTTGATCACAATTTGGGCGAATAGGCTTGCGCGTGGCATGGACTTGGGACACACGGCTCAACATATGCTCTAACGAAATACAGCGCGCGACGTCGCGCTGTTTGCGTTTCGCCCCGTGCATAGAGACAATATAGTGGCCCCGTGCATAACACACCATGGCTTTAACGTCGGGCGCTATGCACAACAGTAATATTTATGACTGGCGTAATTTACGAGAAATAAACGAGGCGTTATCGCCCCTTGTCGCAGTCACTGGTGCGATAACGTGGGTAGCAAAGACACAGGAGGGACTAAAGGGTAGAACGGGAAGCACTACACGCTCAAGACGAAACGCCCGCACAGCATGACGACGGCCGCTTTGTATCACACAGCGTACGCAGAGTCCAGCACCAGCAGCGGCGGCTATTTCCCGCAACGCCGGTAGCTCACAAAGCAGAATTCAAAACACCATAGCGATTGCAATTACCGATCATGTTAAGAACACTGCACACAACACCCAAACAAGGAACACGACTGAACGGCACTAAAAATCATTCTCAGAGCCCCACGACGCCGATGGATTGACGCGAATGGCGGAGACAGCCATTTTAGTAGAAGTCGGTAAACGCGGGAGAATATGTTTTGTGATTTCCTCCGTGAACGCGGCGCGGAGGCGGTCTACCATGACGTCACGTTGATGCGGTGACACCATTGGCTGGATGGGGGGTTCTTTTATCAGGAAAAGCCCCATTTTTCTTGAGTTGTATCCGAGTATGGTTGGTTGTTTAAAAAAATGGCTCGTACCCACTCAGGGGCATTGGCCAGGAAATGGGCGCTAACCGAGAGAAGAGGAGAAACTGGAATTTGGATTAAAAGAAGAAAAGTGAGTAAATACAGGAAAAAGGTGAGTATAGACGAGTATAGTACACACTGAGGTATGCGCAACCATCACACCTCGTCCTCTTCTACGAGAACTCGTCGCACTATCGCCCTTCGTTTAACCTGTGGCCAATCCCCCCATAACCACATATTCGCGTGTCAGTGCCTCGTGTCATTATTCCCCGGGGGAACGAGTGCCATCTCGGAGCTATGGAGTCCCAGCGTCCTGCGGAAACTATGGCTTCAATCGTACAACATGCACAATGTCTGTAGAAGTGGCGTGACTCGATGGTGTCGACGCCACCGGGGAGATCTCGTACCTCACGTCGGTAACTTGGCCCAAGACGTGAAATGGACCACCGTAGCGGGCGGACGTTTTTCGGATAGGCCCATACGGCGGCTAGGTTTCCACAGGAGGACAAGGGATCCCGGAGCGAAGTGCTCCACCCGATGCCTACGGTCATAAATCGTTTTCTGATCAGCTCGGGAGGAACAAACCCGGTTTCGGGCAATCTGCCTAGCATGGTCAGCGCGAGCAATGGCGTCCCAGGTGTACTCCGATTGCACTGAGGGTTGGTCTGCCGACCTAGGCATTAGGGTGTCCAGCGGTAGGGTGGGCTCACGGCCATAAGGGATGTAGAACGGCGAAGACGCAGCCGTAACATGTCGTGACGAATTATGGGCCTCGTGCGCTGGTATGGTGGCGCGACTGATTTGCTGTGTTCAGCGCCTTCTTGTGGACAAGGACGACATAACTTCTGAATTACGCGAGTTGGCGACGTCCCGTAGCGTCTCGTTCGGCTGTGCACGAATATCAGCACAAGAAAGAACGAACGGCCGCTATTTTTTTGCAATGCAATGAACATATCCAAACGGGACTTTAATAAAGAGAAAAGGTTTCGCGAGTACGACAGGAAAGCGATTCATCAAAACAAAATCCGTTCTATACAAGCGCGGGTCTTATTCTTCGCCGTATGAACACGCTGCCATTTCGCAACGGCTTCAAGTTCTAAACACCAGCGGCGTCGCCCAAATGAAAGATAAAAATAAATAGGCGAAATTCCGGGAGCCCACTTAGGAAAAGAAAGAGAAGTGCAGGAATGTGCGTGTGTGTGTGTGCATTGCCTCCTGGAAGCGATAAGTTGTGTGAGAGAGAAGCTGACATCGCTCCACCAATGGCGACACTCCTGTCTCTTGTTCTGTGGTGCCCTTCGTCCCCGCAAGAGCATATTAAATTACGGGGCAATGTTGCAGCGGCAACGGCAACGATTAGGTTCGTCCAGATTTAGCCTTTCGGTTCTTGTCAAGGCATAAATGGCATAACTGGCATCATTTGGCGGACAGCTTAGGGAAGAGAAGACCAGTGATGCGACTTTCACGGGGCTTGCAGAAGCGAATTTCTCCCGTGTAAAGTCCACTGTGCCTTGTACGTGTCAGGAAGTGAGTTGATGTCCGTTGTGTGTGTGAAATGGCGGCGAAAGGTTCATGTGTATATTGCGACACCAAGGATATGCGGCTTCAACAGCCCGAAGATTCAGGTTTGTAAAGACAGGTATTTGAAAATGCAGCTGCTCGACTAAACTCTACCTCACACTGTTGAAACTAAGAGGAGTTAGTTGGATGGGCTCGGCGAAATATCGCGAAGCTTTTTAAGTGCTTTCGTAAGTTTATAAACGCGTACGTACTTCATATGCGCATATTTTCGGACGTAGATGCGCGTGAGTAAGATTTCATGAAAGCATCTAAACGTTTATTTACCTTTTCGTTTATCGCTCGACATAGACAAGGGAACAGATAAGGTAGAGGCACAACAGGACCTATAATTGTGCACAAATGGTTCCTCTGTCATTCGTAGTGCCGGTGAAAAAAAAATTACACCATCTTCCCGTGGGGAACCCTGATGAGGATGCGAAGCATCGTGGCGGTTCCGTGTGGTTCCATTGTGTTGCCGTTATGTTCAGTGATCTGGTTTTTACTAGCGCCAGAGGGAATTCCGCGTCCGGGTCCACACCGGTGGCAAAGGCACGCAAGTGCTGTTGTGTTACGGTGAGTAGGCGGTGGTTCTCGAGGCGCCGAAACTCGTCCATCATGTTCTTGTCGATGTTGCCTCTGTGGTAGAATCGGTAGTCTCCGTCAGCTTTGGTGAGGTAAAGGTTGTTGACATTGGTGCACCGGCTGAGAGCAATGTACACGCCCTCCTCTTCGTGGGGGATGGCAACGCTGTCGAATTGACTCCTGTACGCTGGTATATGCCTCTGTACGAGGAGCGCCGTTTTCAGGTCCGTCGCACTTTGAAATGCCCTGTAACCGGGCAATTTGACAATGGCGTTTGTCTCCTGTAGGGCTATAATTTCTGGGGGGGAGTCTAGGCTTTGCAGATACATGTGTAAATTATGCTTTTTGCGTTTGTACCCTCGGCAACGCCACTGCCAGACCTTATTGGGGTTGTCATTTTTATTGTTACTGCGAGCCATTGTGTGCTTCGGGTTGAGGCATGAGATTGGGAGCTATACCGAGCCTGTTCATTATATCTTGCATGAAGCAGTGTAGTTCCGATCTGTACAAGTTCACTTCGGATCGGAATGATTCTATACTATTCTGCATGGTGGTAATGTGCTCGTGCAGTTCAGCGTTACTTCTCCCAAGAGCGAATATTTTGCGGTCAAGTTCCTGCTGCTGCGGGGACTCTTCTACCGGATTGGGGATTTGTACGGAGGCTGCCGCAATCGCTCGTTTTTTGGGTGCGGGGGAGGCAGGTTCTTGATCGGTGGAATTCGGTTGGGAGATTGCTGCGTTTTGGCGGCGGACCCTGAGGAGTTCCTGTTTTAGGTCACTATTTTCTTTCCTAAGAGCTGCCATTTCTGCTCTTATGTTGGCTAGGTCATCTATTAGCTGTTTATGGAAGTTTAGAGGGGGCTGGAAAGAGGGGCTGGGGTGGGAGGCCTCGCCATCGAAGCTTACCGACTTCTCGTTTTCGGCCGTCTTCGGTGGTGTCGACGGAAGGTTGGCCCACCTCTTGGAGTTGGGTTTGGAGCGGCCGGGCGATGGAGATCTTGCCTTGTGTTTGGACAGCGATCTCGACGGGGCTCTTCCTCTTTCCGGGGTCTGCGTCCTGGGGGGTTCGCGGCCCGAAAGGGCGGGCCAATCTTGCTGGCTTCGAGCGTTCAGCGGGGCGTCTTCTTTTTCGTTCCGGTCCTTCGTTGTTTCTGGCGGCGGCAGGGGGCGACGTGGCTTGAAGCGCTGCGGGCACTCTGCGGACCCCGTGAGGTGGGCTCCTCCGCACACAATGCACTTAGGCTTGCACGGGTGTCCCTCACTGGGGTTGGTGATGCCGCACTTGGAGCACCTGGTCGTTGGGTTCGGGCAGACGTCAGGTATGTGTCCTCGCTGCCAGCACTGCGTGCAAGCTTCTGTTTTGTGCCGGAATGGTGTGCAGCGGTACGTGGTGTAGCCGTACCGAATCCAAAACGGAACCTTGTATCCGTCGAATAAGATTTGAGCGGCGTCTGTGCTTCCCAGTCGTTTGACCGATAAGATGGGTAGGTCTTGGTTGAAGTCGACCACGTTCCGAGTTATTTCTTCGGGAGTATCGTCTTCGGGAATTTTGAAAATAATTCCCAGCACCGTGTTGGCGGGGGCTGAGACGTGCGCAGAGATTTAATACTGCTTGTTGTTGAGAACAAGGGATTTGATGCTTGCGAAATTGCGCGCTCGCTGATGGTCGGGGGTACTGATCAGAATGTAGTTGGAGTTTTGGTGCACCCGAACTTCGTCTTCTGTTCTCAGGGGGACTTGTGCCGATTTAGAAATGGCATTGGCGATAGTTGCCGGCGCCACCGACCGTACATCGAGCCCTCCTCGTGGTCGTAGGACAATTTTGATGTCGGTCTCCGGCAAGCGCTCCATCGGTGGACCTCGACGACGCAGCGGCCGGCTTTTGCGCGTATTCGACGAGACCACTTCGGGCGACGTGCTGGCATTTCCGGAGGTTGCGGTCCTCTTTAGGGTCAAGGCTCGTTGCTTGCGCCGAATTTCGGCCCATTCCTCGCTTGCGAGTTCCTCGGGGGGGATATCTTCGCCGTCTACGACGACCTCCATGGCTGCAGCGCGATAGCGTTCCTCAGGGGTGATGGGAAGCGGGGGAGCGGGCACGTGGCGATAGGCCACGGTGGGCTCTGGTGCACGCGCCGGTGGCTGCTATGGCCGCTCGTGGATTTATACTTGGCGTGGCAATCCTCGCTTCAGAATTTCAACTCGTCGTAAAATTTCACGGGGTCCACTGACCGACTTGAGTGTAGGCTTGTTAGATGGCGCTCATCGAGAGGAATCGGGCGGTGCCAAATAATCAACCGGATGGCAGATTTAGCCGAAGATTGGGCGGGATTAAACGGGAGCCCATGCACCGCACGTCAACATGAATCGGCAAACCCCTTGAAATGGGGATGGAGGAGTGCATAAAATGGCTTTCGTCGTCTCGGCGGGCTTATCGCTTGCATTCCGCTAGCGTCAATAGATCCTGTCTAGCCTTTAAAGGTACTCTGCAAACATTACCTTCAACGGGAAGACATGCGGGGGTCCCATTGTTCAAAGGTGCCTTACAATACGTAATGCATCTTCGATGTTTGTTTTGTGGTTTCTTAAATGAATTCTGAGCACTCACCTGTATGCCTCATTATCCTGACGCATGAACGGGGTGTATTAGGCCTTGCGGCCTTGGCGTTTTTGCTCAACGAGATGAAATAGTTGGGGGGTACAAGTATACAGCCTTGCTGTAAAAGTACCGTGTCTTTGAAGCAGGAAGCGTTCTAGCGCGAGGCGTTGGAAGACGATTGCCGCAGTGTGCTCTTTTACTACGCGTTTTTACCTCCGGAGGTGGAACGTTCTTGCGCGAGGCGTTGGAAAACGAGTGCCCGGGTGTGTACTTTTGTGTTTCCGCCCACAAAGATGACTTTTTCCCCCGGAGGTGAAACCTTTGGGTGGTAAATGGTATACATCTTTGCTGTAAAACAGTTCCCGTGAGTCCACGCCTCACGGAGGGAGCACAAGACAGCTCGCGCTACAGAGGCCCATTTCGTGAAGCCGGTTGCCGCGTGTTCTGGCCCGTGCTGACCCAGTTCCACTTTGGGAATAATGGGAAAGCCGGCACACAACACAATCCGGGACCACCAGTCAAGCATGGGGACGACGACGATATAGATGCATATGCGATGACAGGAAAAGGAACGACCTGAGATGTTAACAAACAATTTCAAACTTGGTGGTGTGTCCTTCAGTGCTTAGATAGAAAGAAATCTTCCAGCATCGGTGTGGTTCGAGCATTGTGCGAGTTAGCGCAATATTCGCAAATTTTTTAAAGGACAAAGCGTTAGATCTTTATCCTGCATTGAAAGCAGGAGGTTAGACAAATTGGCGCGTATCATTCGCTGCACCTGCAAATATCGTTGAAAAACGATTGCCATCTGTCATCACTGCCTCTTCTGTCCCTCACCTCTACCTCTCACGCTCATCCCCTTCCGTCTCGCGTGTTCCAAGATAAACACAATGGCGATAGGCTCAAGCCAATTAAATTTCCTAGCGTTGCACAAGTCGTGTGCCAGTTATTAGAACCATTAATTATTCTTGGGCTTAGAATCCGGCCACAACGACTAGTTTATACGTGTGACAAACAATGACAATATTCTCTGGGTGTATTTTTTTACATTTTGAAGCAATAATCAAGCAAAACTGTTACGCAGCGTTCCAATTTATTGAGACCAGGCAGATACAGCAACCACCGGAACAGCACCATGTCATACGATCGCCTTCCACCAGATTCTGTGGCAGTATAGCACGGGCAAGTTTGCCGAATGTCGACCAGCGCAGGTCACACGAAGGCGTGACAGGAGTCGATTGTAAACGCGTTCGCCGTGCGGCACAGTGGTCTCTCCCGATGCCAGGCTGTCCTGTTAGCGGCTCTTTAGTACTTGGCCAGAAGTTTGTCTAATGAAATCTGTTGTTTCGTTCTACTTCATCCCAGTGTCTCCACGTCATTCGTACTAGCATATTTTCAATTAAAAGGACTTTGCCACAAGTAGGTGTTTTGCTACCGGCAAACATTTACATTCTGAACAATGATGTTCTCCTGTGAGTGGTGCCCTCTTCCCGTATATGCATGTGCAGCCTTGGCTCACCGCTTTCTCAAGCAGCAGGAGGAGGTCGCCAGGGTTGGAGCAGGCCAGCAGCAACTCCCATTGCTCAAGGCAATCGAGTGGGTTGTGGGGATGGTAGGTTTTAATTTTGCTGGTATTCAAGGGCAACGTGTCACGGTATTCCTGGTTGTGCGCGGTATCTGCTTCATTTATGAGCTTGATTAGAAAACAGGAGGTTCATTCGCACTGGATGTGTGACGTGTTTGGCTGCAGTAGTCCTGTCTTTTCTTTTGGTATTTATTTGCAGCTGTCTCTGGGGTAGCGTGAGTGTTCTCCTGGTAAGTCTATTAGCGTCGGCCGGTGCTGTAAGAGCAAACCGAACCGCCTTGAGAGTCACCTTATCGAAGTGACCCAACAGGTACCTCTTGGCCATGGCGAATGAGCGGAACTTGGATCGGGATGTGCTGTCTAGCGGGCTTGTCAACTTGTGGCAGGAGCGGCCACAATGTCAACACCAGACGAGAAAAATGTCCAACTAGGTTTTTGCCTTCATATCCTTACAAGGTTTTAAGCATCCCATGTATTTTTTGCCATTTTTATTGCGCTGCGCTACCACACCAATATCTAGTGTCCAGATACCACTGCAAAAAATTCACCATCTTCCCGTAGGGGAACCCTGAGTAGTATGCGAAGCAGCAATGGGGTCGACTCAAGTTCCCACTAGTTTTCAGTTCGATCGCGGCGTTGCGGGAGGAGAATGAGGGGAGCGGGGTGCGCGCGCGCGTCCTTGATACCGTGGAGCTACAGTGGCGCCCCTAGCGGAGTATGCAGCGGCTACCGTCGCGTCTCTAATCCAAAGCTGCTTCGCATTATTGCGCGGGGAGCCGCAGGTGTTGCCATTCGTTGCGTAATCCCCGAGAGGAGAGGAGGAATGCCTCACATACTACTCAGGGTTCCCCTACGGGAAGATGACGGCGGTGGTTGAACGCGAAGCTATCTGGGGATGGATTCTTCGCTTGGCCAATCCCCTAGGGGCATCCTGCCACAATCTTCATCAGCGGTGCCTGGGCAGGCATGCGCAGTGGGGGTATTGTACTCAGGGTTCCCCTACAGGAAGATGACGACGGTGGTTGAACGCGAAGCTATCTCGTGATGGATTTGTTGGTTGGCCAATCCCTAGGGGCATCCTGCCACAATCACCATCAGTGGTGCCTGGACAGGCATGCGCAGTGGGTGTGCGGACGGCGGACAACAACGATAAGGGAGGGAGGAACACAGCCCCGAGCATGAGATGCTTCGCATCTAAAACTATATATTTCTGTTTTCAGGTTGCACTCCCTTAAAGTAAAGCAACTCTGCTTTGTAATTTGCTTGCCGAATACATTTTTAAAAGTAATGGAAGGAAAATCGTTGCATTCTACGAAGCACAATCACCTCTGCCATACTCTTGCGTGGACGGCAACAGATTTTAAGACAGAGTGAAACAGTACTAGAGTTCAAACTGGATGCAACAAACCGCTGTGTAGGAGTCTCCTGGATTTAGCGAAATATTTCTATCCCCTACTGCCGACCCCATTGAAGACCATCTGATCGCGAGCTGTACTTAACGAACCGTTGGAGCCGTTAATCTTGATGTACCAAACCCGCTAAGCTGATCAGCCATTCTTTTTGCACATGTGCTGAAAAATCGGCCCAGCAAATGCACTAATTTACTAATACCAGCCCTGCTGTAAGGAGGCAGCCACAGCGAAAGCGTCTTGAATCGCCTAAAACAATATTCGTCATCATGATTACGATAAAAGAAGCGGCTAGCGCCACCGATGGTGTACGTAACAACCACTTCAGGCTTTGCTTCGGTAGCATGACACCAAGTGCCAAGAGTAATACACCACTTTTTTCGCACGCACCGCAAACTTCTTTGCGTTTCCACGTGCGATTGCGGCGTCGGTTTCAGGCTTGGGGTTTGAAGTACAAGGCCAGGCTATCGGCGTGCAGTCACGCGTCTCTACTGCATTCTGGGGTGTCGGTGAGAAAGAAGAATGTCGCTGCCAGGTACAGTATCCCATCGAACACCCTCTGAGCAATTTTGGGTGCAGGAAAGGAGCATCACGCCCGCAAAAAGTTTCCCTTTAGGCATAACTTTGGTTCTTGGAACGCCTTAAAACACTAAAAGTGTGTAAGTGCAAAACTAATACCTACGTGACGATTCTGAATACGGGGGGTATGTACCTTGCGCCACTATAGCGCTGTTTGGTGCTTAAGCTAGAAGCAACACGCGCAAATCAAGCAGTTTTTTACTGTGAAATAAATTATTGAAGTCTGATATTACCCTGAGTGGTGTCAAGTATATTCATTTCCTTTCTGCTTCATTCAAGCGAGCATTCTCTCGAAACGTGCATGTAACAAACACCTGCACCTGACGAGAGAGCGAGAGCGAACGAGCGAGCGAGAGAGAGAGAGAGAGAGAGAGAGAGAGAGAGAAGAGGAGAGAGAGAGAGAGAGAGAGAGAGAGAAACTTTAATCACAGTGGAAATGAGCATATTTGTGGTCGGGGTTTTTAGTCCAAGACTCCGTTGGTACTGCCAGCTGTCTTCGCTCTTTCCGCAAACAGAAGCTGCGTTTCAAGGCAGGAACTGGCCAGCGTACTCTACCACTGCTCGCGCGAGGGGTTGGGTATGGGGAGAAGACCTGGGTTTAATTGGCTCACGGAGAATATGGCAAAGTGTGCCAGGGTCTTGGCATAAGTACTAGAGAATCATAGAAAGTAGGATGGATGGCGTGTAGTCTTGTTGGGTGTGGGTACGTATTAGGTTGCAGTTGTCTCAGGATAACTTCCTGTACTTTCGTTGCCTGATCGGTGACTGGTGGATAGAGTGGTCTCGCTAGTCGGCAATGCTGGGTTATGTCGGCATATGTGAGGAGTGGTTGCCAGGTTCGCTCCGACGCTTCTTGCGGTGCCAGGTTGGTGAGTTCTCGGGCCAGGACGGGCGCCGTCTAGTTGCCGCGAAGAGCTGAGTGGGCCGGGGTCCAAAATGATTGCGACCTGCTTCTGTGGTGGTCGTTGAAGGTGAATCCGAAGAGCTTGCCTTGAAACCCTACGTGCTTGGTATGCTCGGCCGGCGGCTTGGGTGTCCGCAATAATTACTTTCGCCTTCGTCTGGGAGAGGGCAAGGGCGATAGCCGTCTCTTCAGCCTGCTGGGTGTTAGACGACCGAAAGCGTGAAACTGGAAAGGAGGTCGATTGTGGAGGTAACGGCCGCCGATCTTAACCCGTACCTCGCGTATTTCCCCGCGTCTGTATAGACACGTGGTCTGGTCCTCCACTACTGTTTTTCTAGCGCAGTAGCTCTTCCTATGCGTCTTCCCTCATGATGTTGAGAGGACATGATTCGCGGTATTGGACGGACAAGAATTCTGGTTCTTAGTTCAGGCGGGATGTCCACTGCGTTTTCTGTGATGTGCGCCGCCGTGTAACCAAGCGTATCTAGCGTTTCCCTACGTGTGGGGCGGGCTCCCAGTCTTACTTTCTGCACCTCTAGGTGGGCCTCTATGAGCTCTTCGATGGTGTTGTGCAGTCCCAAAGCCGTGAGTCGTACCGCAGAGGTGCCCGCAGAAAGTGCCAAGGCTTGTCTGTATGCCTTCATAAGAAGGACGTCTAGCTTTTCGCGCTCCGATGCCCCCCAAAACCGCAAAAGGTGCCACGTAAACGATTCTGGAGACGACGAATGCCTGCACAAGGCGCACCACGTCGTTTTCTTCAAGTCCATGGCTCCTGTTCGATACCAGACGCAGCATCCGAACAATTTGAGCCGTGGTTTCTTGACGCCTGTTGAGAAGCAGGGTGTTTTTGCAGTTTCCCTGGTACGTCATTCCTAATATCTTGATTGAGGATTTCGGTTTGACGAGTATGCCGTCGAGCCAAGTTTTGATGCTGTCTGAAGGGTCTCGGCGAAAAACGAGGAACTTTTGTGAACATCGTTATATACAGGTTTAAGGGTATTGCAAATTGGTACTCTTACTTTGACGGCAATTGTACTCAAAATGAAGGTAAATCCCATCTACATCCTCGTTTTATTCCCGCCATTATGACTCAAGCGTATGGTATTCACAAGAGTTACGCTGATCCAGCTGTCAACACAACACAGTGAGCTCGTTGTGAGAGCACTGACTGCGGCCGGTATGTTCTTTAGACAAAGAAAGAGACGACACAAATATACATCTGTGCTGCCATTATACTACGTGAACCAAGTACGCCTTACAATATCCGCAACGTGTGGCCAACGTATCCGTAGGAGTCTCCTAGCCCAGTTGCATGCAGCGAGTATGCAAGACGAGAACGGGAAGTTAGAAGGAAACCATGGTAACCTCACACCCTGACGCCGGTTTATGTATTGCCTCATGAATTTTTGCTTATTTTTTAAGAAATGATTTGTGTTACCAATTATAAGTTTTGCGGCAGGAGTGTTTCTGTGTCCACTTATCTTTTTATCAGCTCTTGCATTCTTTTTGGGCTTTGACCTGCTATACGGGTCAGGGTGCTTAATATTCGGGACAGCTAGGTGGTATCGCAGTGGATTGTTCTTCCGCTCGATTGCTTTGTAGCGGTTTTCTGTTGTCATTTTTGAAAAAGTCGAGTGCAAAGAAAAAGCACAAAAGCCATACCAATGCCCTGTTTACACGGAAATCTAATGGCTGAGTCGCAAGTCCCAGGGCTATGAGTACAGCGTTATCGTCCAGTTTGATAGATATCAAAGTGCTGTTCGATTCATGATTTACAGAAGCTGGCTATTTGTGGTCAGCCCAGAGTTTTCTGCCTGTACTAGACAATCCTCCGGTTGTGGCTGCACACCATTGTCCGAAGGACGGGGCAACATGCGGCGGTCAGTCTTTTGATGCTTTAGCCATCCAAACCCTTTTGGTGCCTCTGTGCCACCCCCAATTACGGAAAACGTCCCCGAAAACCGAGAATCACGCTGCGCACATTTCTCCGGTGTTTGTACAAGGCTGGTGCCAGTGTTCACTTCTGGGCGATTTTTTATTTATTTATTTATATTTATTTATTTATTCATTTATTTTTATTGATATATTTATTCGTTATTTATTATTTATTTATTTATTTATTCATTTATTTTTTGTTATTTATTTATTCATTCATTCGCGCTCTTGAGACTATCCGCGCGCGCCATCGCCGCCAAGTGCCCACGTACGAGTTCTGGATCCCGCCACCACAGCACATGCACGTCGCCCGAATACTGCGTTCCCTCTGGGATATCGCACCCGGGGCTGACATTCTGAGCCTGACTTAATTTTCACCCCTCCTTTCCCTCCCGCCATCATTACAGGCCTCTGAGCCAGCCTTTTCCTAATAAAGTTCCATCCATCCATCCATCCATCCTCCGTCCGGTCCTCCCATCCATCCATCCATCCATCCATCCTCCATCATCCATCCATCCAATCCAGTCCGTCCGTCCGTCCGTCCGTCCATCCATCCCTCCCATCCATCCACCCACCCACCCATCCATCCATCCATCCATCCATTCCATCCGTCCGTCCGTCCGTCCGTCCGTCCGTCCGTCCGTCCATTCCTCCATCCATCCATCCATCCATCCATCCATCCATCCATCCATCCATCCATCCATCCATCCATCCATCCGTCCGTCCGTTTATTTATTTATTTATTTTATTTATTTATTTATTAATATACCTACATTGGCGAAACGGCATTGTTGTAGGGCTGTTATTCGGAAAAATAAACATAGACTCACAAGCTCGGCATAATGGTAACAAGGAAAGAAAATACAGCGATAGCGCATTTACGACAGCGCACTGGTTAGAGCTCATCAGCGGAAACAACAGATGACAGCAGAGCGCTCAATAACAAAAAAAGAGAAAAAAAATTTACGCCAATCCACGCTGTGAATGTTTTTGAAAAGCAAAGCTGTAAACGGCCCCCGCAACAATTACCCATGCGACGTTCCTTAATTCAGTCAAGTCGCTCTACAAATAGTGAAACCAAAGAAAAGTCAAAAGTCACTGAACCAGCCCATTTATTTCTTCAAAGAGATATCCTTGGCAAGGTAAAGCCAATGACGATGCATGAATGGTGGTTGGTAGAGTTTTATTGGTGCAGCACGTGATTGGATTGAACAACTTTTTATTTGCACAGATTTGTCGCTTAGCCATCGGTCAGGAGTCCTTGGTCCCTGGCGGCGGTCGTGGCCATCTGGACGAGCCGGGTCTGGATACCCGGGTCGGAGCTGAGTAGCGCGGTCTCCCACTGCTCCTTCGAACTTAATGCTCAGTGCAGGCAGCCCTGCCTTACTGTTTAGGGGGTCATTCCTCCAGAGAGGGCAAGATTATACCTTGTGATGCAGGTCAGCCCTGTCACCGCACGCCTTGCATTTATCTGAATAGAGCCCTGGGTAACATCGGCTGTAAGCCACTGGATTGGGAAAGCAATCTGTCTGCAGCCGTCGCCACGTTACTGACTGCTATTTGCTCAGTGTCGTGTCTGGGTCTGGGTATTTGGCCCTTTCCAGTCTATAATGGTCAACTATGTCCCTGTAGAACACCAGCCTGTCCCTCACCGACCGTCTTATCGAGTGCGCATCTGTGTCAGGAGTTTCGACATCGGCTCGGTCAATGAAACCTCGAGCCGCGTCATGCGCACACTTATTCCCGCCCAGGCCAGAGGGGGCCGGTGCCCATATCAGTTGTATTCTGCCGTCTCGCTCCATAGTGAAGCCGGATTTTAGAATACGAAACGGCTGGGGTGAGATGCAGCCCCTCGCGTAATTTAGTTTGGCCGACTTGGGCTCGCTTACTATAACTTTGGTCTTGGAGGACGCGACCATTGCCAGGGCAATGGCCACCTCCTCGCCAACCTCCGGGTCCGTCGTCCAGATCGAGCCGGAGGCGATGCAATCGCCCTGTCGATTCACTACCGCTAAGGCCATAGCGTCGCGGCTGGTATTGGCCGCGAGGCCCACCACTGGAGAGGCAGGCGCTGCGATCGTTTTGACGTCACTTGTAGGATCACCGTTCCTACCTTGCTGCACAGTTGGCTTGCAACGCGTGACACTTAGCTTAGGACGCGCGTTCTAAAAGTTTTTTCGTGTTAATTTCCGTCGTTTTAAGTTAATTCTCAGTGCGTCAAGCGCAGTTTGACGTCATGGGGATTTTACAACCGTAACAACTCTGGTACATTCTCCTCAAACATGTGCGACCGAAGCACAAACTGTGGCTCGTTTCCCCGATCAACAATGTAGACTACGATGATTGCCAAGCTAAGTTTCTACATTTCCCTTGTTTGCAACAAATGTGTAAAGCAAGAAATCATGAAGCGTTTACTGCTCGCAGAAACGCTCCGCGCACACACCGCCGTGCCTGCCCGCACGGCCGACGGAGCAGCTCGACCGACGCAGGTCGGGGCAGCAACAACTTGTCGCCACTTTTTAAAATCACGCTAGTTGTGGAAAAGTAATTCGACAGCGCTGAATGTGGATGTTAGAGTGGTGAAAAATTGTGCTTGGTAGTGTCATCAGCTGTGGTTTTCAAAGCGATGCTCAAATATCTGCCGCGATCTACGCCGACCGTCCCCGAAGGTCGGTCCCGGCACCGCCGGACCGTTCACGCGCGGTGCGGCCAGCGGCCGAAGGATATGTGCCTGCGCGCAAGCATCGGCCGATGCCGTGGCAGGTTCTTGTTCATCGATCGCTTAAACGGACGCGGATACAAAGTTACAGATACAAGAAAGAGGGTGACAGTGAAGTGAAAAGTTGTATTAGGGACTCTCATTCGCAACTGTAACGATAGCGGCGAGGAAATATCTGCCGCGTCGTTAAGCCTAAAGTTCCCAACATTCGATTACGTGCATCCGAAGACGGCGGCGAGCGGTTCGAGAAGACCCTTTCGTCGCGCGCGCGCGCGTGTTGCGTTTGGCTTCCCCCCATCACTTTGGGGGGCCCCCAACGCTCGGTTCTCCTATTTTAAAACTCCCAATTACCCGAATTCATTAACGACGTGTTTCGCCTCGTACACAGCCTAGCTTTCTGTGAGCAATCGTTAGGTTCACTGTAAACATAAAAGAGCCCACGTTACGATTATACATTCCTACGCCGAAGTGCTAATGAAGTCTAAATATAGCCATGTCCAAACCCGCTCGCAGGCGTTGAAAACGCGCGTTCGTATACCATTTATACATTGCGGAGAAGTTGTCGCGAAAAGTAAACATATCAGCCGTGCAGAGTACAGGCTACGGCAGTGATCGTTAATAAAATCCGGGAATAACTATGAAAAACATTGTAGGGGTAATAGGCACTGTTTAAGCCAAAGTGCGCATCATAGCAATACTTTTAAGCATGCGCAGGCGAAGCAATCCGATCACCGTTCTCACGTACGTCATTCATTTACCAGGCAAGGCGAGCAGTAGGCGCGGTGAGATCACAAGTGAGAGACGCGCTTCCGTTGCTGTTACAAGGTGTTTCCTTGCACACACAGTCTCGTACATGTCACGTCGCAAGTATTTGATAATGAATTTACGGCGTACGTTTCTCGGCATCAGTTGCATCGTCCTTGGCGTTAGCTGGCTGCGTGCGAGCTGCGGGGCGCGGCGGTGTCGCTGATTGCTCACCCGGATAATTCGGGTTGCAGACAACTTTCTTTTTGCGTAATTTGCACCAAATCCACAAGGAGCGGGGTGGGGGGCGGTATGGTGGCCACAGACACACACACACAAAAACACGCGGCCGCATACGCACAGGAAATGGGTTGTAGCAGACGACAACCCGACCCGGCGTCCAACAAGTGACGTGTTTTGAAGGTGGCGCCACGGTATGTCCTCGGGGCCAATATTCGGCGGAGTCATGGAGGAAAGAAAAGTTTAGGAGCATGGAGGAAAGAATACTCAGGAGAGGCCCCTACCATCCCAATGCATTAGCGAAAAGTGTGGAGGAAGTTACTTCATTTTTTTTGAGCCCATGGACAATGTTGCTTACTTGTTTACAACTGCGGCGGCCAAATTTGGGCAAATAGAACGGACAAATTTTTAAGGCGCTTGGTATGTCGCTGCCTCGCTACGCTTGCAAACCAGCGCAGTCGCTACGACAAACGTTTTTAGATTAGGCCAGTTTGAAAACTCCGCCGTCGGAGGCGGCCTTAACTCGTACCCCGGCCGCAGCAGCGCTTACGTCGCGTCGAGATCGGCGGAGCGAGCCGCTGCCGCCGCCGGCGACCTGCCGGGAAAATCCCGTTCGCTCAGCGTTGGCGAGAGCCACAGTTCGTTCTTTGCTCATTGTGTTTCTTCGTTATGAAGTGAAGTGAAATTTATCGCTGCTGAGACGTAGCGCGCAAAGACCGCAGTGCTGTACGACCCCAAACAATGCTCCCGTCGTCTGCGTTCGCCATCCCGCGAGCCTCTTGCTATGACGACGACAAACGCTACTTTGCCAGGCTTAAGAGCTGAAAAAGTGTCCTTCTATCTCAAAACGAAGGCCGTTTTTCGATTGAAACTTTGGGTGAGGGTTAGAATGGGCAAATTGAAGGCGAAATCAACAGCTTAGAACATGATATCGCACCGAGGAATTAGCGACGAAGCTGGTTTCGCTTCGAAGCGGGAGGGCAGGGCGACGCCATGTTAGTCAAATCAAACCGGAGACAGCAAAGGATGATGGGATAGAGTGCTGGGCTCCGTGGGCTCAAGTCATGGCGGGACTCGGCTTCACAAATGTGACGTCAGGGCCTCTCCTAACCTTTTCTTTCCTCCATGTTTAGGAGGGAGCTTCACGTGACTATCGTGAAGCCTAGTCATAAAAAATAAAAAGGAAAAACTGATGGGAGATGCCCCACCTCACGTGACAGGCAAGCGGTAGTTCTTTGCGCTTCATGTGGCCGCCCGCCTGCCCGCGCTATGGTGCGTCGTTCCGTTCGGTTGCCGGGCCGTCCGGGTATTCGGGTTTCGGCAACGAGTCCCCGTTCGGGCGTTGCGCGCAGCGCTGCCTGCAACCCTAAACGCGCAGCGAACTGATCATGCAGGCAAAGTGTTCGGACGGGAGAGAGAGAAAACATCTTTATTTATTGAGCTCTGGGATCCGTCGAAGTTCGCGCCGCAGTCAAAGTGTCGTGTTTCGCCGCCGTGCAAAAATGGAGATGTGAGAGTACGACATCCGTGCCTTACATTTTATTTCACACAACACACCTCACTTCCTTGGTTCTGGTCATTTTATCTTTTCACCTCCCAGGCGTAATTTAGCGTTCGTTACCCATATACCTATCGCACAGATTGAGCAGTACTCGGACAACCAGCCCGCGTTCTGCCTGCGACGCGAGGTGGAAACAGATTTGTTCTCCCGCGCCCGCACCCAACGTCAGTGGTTCTGCACCTTTTGTTTTCTAATGCACTGAAGGAGACAGCAACGCAAAACAGACGTCGTCACGACAATTGTGGCACGTACAACGTGCCACCATGCCGGAGCGCCGATAAGGCGAATGTATGCAAATGCGCACGCGAGCAAAACCAAAGCTTTTTGCACCACCTCTCAGCTGATGGGACACTCGTTACAGCGCTACGATGTAAAGGGAAGGTGGCGCGATAATTCCCAGCAAAATTCGAAACGTAATCGTCAAAGCACACCTGGCAAACACCACGCACCCGTAGGCCGCTGAATGTTTACAGCGGCGCGTTCGAGCAAAGCCGGTCGTGGTTCCAGCGGTAAGCGTCAAATTCGGCTCGCAGCTCGTGAGGGTGCTTCGTTAGCATGCGATCGAAGTCTCGCCTTGCTTGAACAGCGACAGCGGCAGTACTTCCACGATACGAAGCTTGGAGCGCAACGCTGGCGAACAATTTTGTACGGAGCCTTCGGCGACGGCGCTCGCCTCCACCTCCACCGGCATCCAGCCGGAGCCACTAAATGCTACCGCGGGCGTGAGCGTGGTGGATTTTCCATAATGCATTGCGCGGGACGAGCCCGAGGAGAGGAGAATGCGGCGTCAGAGGAGGTTGGCTTGCCAAGGCTGGGGCGCGTGACGTAATGCTCCCTCCTAACATTTTTCTTCCTCCATGGGCGGCGTCCACGTACATCACGTCCTCGGATTTCGCGTATCTTTTGTGCAGAGACCTGGCTCTGGCCTGTCGTCGCTCCTCGTTATGTACCGGATGCATGTTCTTATGGAGTGGAGGGATATGTATGTGGGTCCCTATCTCCGCTGGTATTTCGACTTTCGCGCCTTGCGCACCTCTGTGGTTTATGTTGAGAGAATCTAGTATTTTCCTCCCTGTCTCACTAGTAGAAAGCCGTTCCTTCTGGGCGGTTAGCTGGGCTTCTATGCGCTCACTAAGGTTGTTAGTGGAAAACTTTTTTTATAAAATTAATGAAGCTCAAACCCAGTGTTATACGATCTCACTTCTGCATATCTGCTGCGGCGGATGGAGGCGACGACATCAGCCGCCGAGACGGTGGAGGAGGACGAGAAGAAGAAGAAGAAGGCTCAGGAGGAGGAGGACTTGGGGGAGCAGGGAAGGGAGAAGGAGAAGGAGGTGGAGGAATAGGAGGAGGAGGAGGAGGAAGAAGAGGAAGAACCTCTATTCAGATTTCTGATTGGCCCAGAGTGCGGCCCAGGGGAGTGGTTCTTTCTTCACTGGCGCCAATATGCAGTCCGAGCCGACTGTGCTCTGTCCACCAACTGAAGCTGGGTGAGCAGACAGGGGCTTGACAGCAGCATCTCCCATTTCTCTTATTGGGTTGTTGGCGGAAAGAGAGGAGGGGTTCTCAGGGCTAAAGTCGCACACCGACATTATGTGGCGGAGTGCTCCTACTTCTGAGCAATATTTACATTGAGCGTCGTAGCTATTCGGGTGCATTAAGTGAAGACGCGTCGGGTGTGGAATGGAACCGAATTGTATGGGCCGTAGGGTAGTTTGTTTTTCCCTGGAACGGTTAGGGTAAGGCAAAGATGCGGTCTGTCTCTGAAGGCGATAATGCTGGGTTATGTCCCTGAACGAGACAAGCGGGTGACTGTCCTCGTTGCAGCTCCATAGCAGGGGGGTAAAAGGACAGGCTTGTTGGTGGGCGTATACCCATTACCGCCTCAGCCGCCGCAGATATCCTCCCCCTCACCCTCGCCTTAGTCGTCTCGAAGCCACTACCCTCCGAAGGCTACAAACTAACTCTTACCCCACCGTACACTCCTCCACAAAATGTACCCTACGCAATACTACGCGACCTGTGGCTACTGCCCATCCCCTGGCACCCTATAACCACCTGGTATGGGAATGCCAGCAATCCCCGTCTTATCTCCAATCCCCAACCCTACTTACGAGCAGTGGGCGGACCGGCTGACCAGCTCGGACCTTGCGGCGCACAAGAAGTCGTCGCTAGAGCCCGGGGCAGCCAGCCAGGACCAGGGCATCCCGGACTAAGGTTGCCCCCCACAGGGCTGGTGCCCCTGCCATCTAGCACCAAATTTGCTCGTTTTTATTAAACGTTTATTTCTCTCTCTCTCGTTGCCATACATGGAAGCGTGATGGGGTGTCCAGTAAGCTGAATAGAACCGTTTGGGGAGACGTTTTTAGCACACGCAGCGCACGTCGGGACACCAACCTGACTGGTAATTCCAGTAGGCTTGTTGGGAATCGGTTACTACATTCGCGAAATCCCTTCATTTCTTCTAACGAGCTTTCGGAGAGAGCTCTGACCAGCTCCGACCTGAGTGACCAGTGCCTGCTGGTGTTGAGGGCTCTTGAGGCTGGGAGAGCTCAAGGGGTCTTGGACTGAGGAGTTCTGCCCATTGCATTTTGCAATAAACACGTTTATTCTCTCTCTCTGCCTTCCGAGCCTCTTGTTGAATGAGAACCAAGGCGATGGCTGCTTCTTCTGCTGCCATCATATCTTGGGTCTTGTGTGAGGCACACGAAAGAAGGATAGGTCTGGAGGTAGCCACGATGATGGGGTACTACTGCCCTCGCTCTTTGGAGACGTCAGTGTAGATAACTGCATAAATCCCCACAGAGGGTGGTGTTGAGCGCTTGAGCCGTGTTTGTCGGCTACCCTCGTCGTGTGAGGGGTTCATATTTCCAAGCAAACGGGGCATCTTTATTTCTTGTCGCCGAGAGTGCGGGACTACATCAAGCGGACCGACATTCTGTGCTGCCCAGCCACTCTGGTGAAGGATGCGGCGACCCACCGCATTTCTGCTCATTCGGAGCTTCAGGTTAGAACGATAGCCCTATATCACTCCTCCACCGGGTTGTGGAGCCCCGTTCTAAGCAGCCTCTCCGTGCACGCACACATGGGAAGACCAATGGCCTGCACAACCGCCTTTTTAATCAATAAATAAAGCATCTTGATGTACTCCTTGCCGAGAAGAAGACAGGGTGGAGACGTAAGTGATTATCGAGAGGACAAAAGCTTGAATTTATCGAAAGGTATCGGATTCCTTGAGGCCTCGCTTCTCGGTTTCAACTCGCCTGATTTCGTGTATGATTCGATTGATGCTGTGTTTAAGGTGCTGCAACAATACGTCACTCTTGGTGCTCGCCTGGAGATGTAGGCCCAGGATCTTGATTCTGGGGCTTGGAGTGATGGCCTGGCCATCAAGGAGTATTTGAATGTGTTCCTTGATGTGTTGTTTGGCGTGAGGGCGGAAGAACAAGGAGCTGTGATTTTTTACGTAAACACTGGAGGCCACAGGCCTTAGCCCATTGGCATACTAGAAGTGATTCAATGCGTTAGTGTGAGTTTCCTTTTATTTTTGTAACTCCTAGAAAAACGCGCAAGGCGTGCAAGACGTGTCGTGGACGGATCGCAAAGCGGCGCGTAAGGTCGCGTGACGCTCTTACTTGGCATTCAGCGAGAATGCAGGGGGTAAATCCGTAGAAGTGCTTGGTGAGTCCACCGCCTGTCTTCCCCGTCTCCGCGTGGGCTCGTAGCTAAATAGGTAAGACAACCATAGGTCGGCGTACTCACTCGTGCGTACACTCATTTGTACTCATTTGTACTCAAACTCATGAGTGAGTACGATGATGAGTGATCACACACCCAGAAAAAAACAGTGAGTACGATGACGAGTGAGTACAGGGGTAAGTCCACTACTCGTGAGTACAGTACTCATGAGTACACTACTCATGAGTATGAGTACTCATGAGTACAGTATTCATGAGTATGAGTACTCACGAGTTTGAGTACTCATGAGTATGAGTACACAGCACTCATGAGTACAATACTCATGAATACTGTATTTGCGAGAGCTTGCACTCTTGAGTATATGCACTCCAGAGTACAGTACTGCAAACCGTAGTGCAAACAAGAAAACGGACGACAAAAGCTGCCACCCGAAAACACGCATAAAAACGCAGTTTACGGCCACGGCTGCACCGTTAATCCCCGAGCTTCCCTGAGCCCGACCCGGCCTGAGAACAAGAGACGCGAGACGCAACGCTAGTGCTTACGTTCCGTTTCGCTTTCTCACATGTACTTGCCCTTCGCGCAGTAAGTCGCCCACGAAAGCGCACCGCGTCAGACGTTTTCTTCCTCTGTCCTGATTTATAAGTAACCTGTGTTTTCATAATCAATTAAACAATTTATTTTTTCTACTTAGTTTTGCATTCGAGCTACGACCTAGCTAACAGTGCAGATGAGTTGATTATTCGTGAGTAATACAAATTGAGTACTCATGAGTACAGATTGAGTACTCATGAGTGCAGAATGAGTAGTACTCATGAGTGCAGAATGAGTAGTACTCATGAGTAGTACTCATGAGCAGCAGTACTCATTGAGTACTCATGAGTACAGAGTGAGTACTCATGAGTACAGATTCAGTACTCATGAGTACAGATTGAGTACGAATACTCGTGAGGACAAATGAGTTTAGTACAAGTGAGTACGATTACAAATGAGTATTTGATGAGTGAGTACGAGTGATTTTGTGAACAGACGAACTTTTTGAATCTGAGTTTGATTGAGTACAGCGTGAATGAAAAAAATTGTGATTGAGTTTGAGTGAGTTCTTTCTGTTTTGCCGACCTATGAAGACAACGGGCTCTCGCTTGCTACGCTGTCAGTTCCAGGTTCGATCCCTGGTGGTGCCAGTAAAATATTTCATTTGTTCGTGAGTGTTTTCTGTTGACACCAATGGTCGCGAAAGAGCCCTTGGGAGGGAGAGGAATAAATCTTTGCTTTAAAACACGTTTAAGGTCATGTGCCCATGCTGAAGTGCTGTCAGGGCTTCGCATGCAGAGATTACAGTGGAAACAGCAGGTAACCGCAGGACACTAAAAAAATGATTGAACTAATGTTGTGCTCATGCGCAAGTGCTGCCAGTTGTAAGCGGAAAACAATTCAGGTGGGAGGGAGCCGGAATAACAGTTTCGGGTAAGGCATTCCACTCTTAATTATGATGCCTAGAATATGCTCTAGGCACTATACTTTAATAGACCGGGGTGGAAAATGATGCCTGCAATCTTGATGTAAGGGACGAACATTGAGCAGTTTTTTTTGTCGTCCCTTCGCCTAGATACATGCCGGGCAAATGAAGGTACTGATGTCGGTCTATTGCTACCTCCGCACACATAATTTTTTTGAAGAATAAACACATAGAACAGTGCGTCGCAGTTGTAGAGTGTCCCATGAGGGATTGTTTAAGGTCAGTAACGCTAATGTGATAACTGTACGAGTTAGGAAAAAATCGTACAGGAGAATTTTGAATGTCTTGAGGAGCTTTATAATAATTCCTTTAAAAGAAGTTCAGAACACGTCTAGCACATAAGGTGATGTACTCAACATGTTTATTTCATGAAAGGCCTGATGAAAAAAATCACCAAGATATTTTGTGTGATATACTTTTGCAGTTGGAACGCTACCTAAGTGATAGTTTATGATAATGTTAGCCCGCTTACTACTGAAGTAATATGGCTACATATTTTGGGATTAAGGTTCGTGTGGACCCTTATGGCCCCAGGCAAGGATTCCGTCAAGGTCACACTGTAGGGAGGAAGCCCCAACGTCATTCTCTATGTTTCTATAAAGCACACAGTCATCCGCATAGAACTTTATTTTGGATGTAATGTTCACGGGGGTGTCACTGACGAAGATGAGAACTGAAAGTGGTCGTAAAACAGATACTTGTCGGACCTCCGAATTGACAGCTGTGACATTTGATTCAGAGCCATTGATAACCACTTTTCGTGAGCCACCCTACAGATAATGTTACAAAAAGCCGATCACGCAATCAGGAAGGCGGACGTAAGATTCCTTAAGGAGTAATAGAGAACAGAGAATGGTTTCAAAATATTTTAAAGTCGAATCAAATAGAAGGAACTTGTTTGCCAGTGGAAAATGAAGTAAAAATATCGTGGGAGACTTCAACCAACCTGGTGACACAAAAAACCCGCACGAAATCCATGCTGGGCATGGCTAAAAAATTGTTCTCTAAGTGGTTAAAAATGGTTCAGTATAAGACATGCTCTAATGTTTCCCACAGACAGTAGTAAAGGATAAGGGGTCTGTAATTTTGTGCATGTTTTCAGAGACCCGCTTTATGAACTGGAGTGACATTCGCAATTTTGCAGTCCCAAGGAAATGGAGTGGAATAAAGAGAAAACCAAAACAATACAACAAGGTACCTATAAAGCACGGAACCACGTGTTTTACGAACATAGCACAGAAATAATGTCTGGTCCAGTAACTGGGTGTGACTTTAGCTTAGGCAAAAATTTACACCCTCCCCCAAAGGACAGCCAGATTTTAGGGATTACTTCAATATAGCTGGAAGCGGGGAAAGCATGAACGTCATGGATGGGCGCGAAAAATACTGATTCAAATAGCCATTGAAATGATAAGCTTTCTGAATATCATCAGTGATGTCCGTGTGGTGTGCTTATATTGGGGGCATTGATAAGCATTGACATAAATTTAACGGCCACCAGACGTCAGAAGTGTTTTCCGTGGTTCTCTTTTTTCGAAGCAGCCACTTCCCGTGGTAATAAACATTGGTTCTCCTAGGAAGGCAATAAACCTGAAGGCAACCAAAAGGCATAGGTGCAAGAGAAAGGTATCCTCTTTTTGCGATAGGTGGTCGTGTGGGAATAATTTTTCTGCTGGTGGAAACCAGACTACTCCGTAGGGACAGAGGAAACGCGAGGTTCTGAACATGTTTATTCCCGTGCCCGCGGCTGTAGTTGTGCTAATCAAAGAGGCTTTATTCTGGTAAAATACCATAAAAAGGTACTCGGTTTTTAACTTTATTTGGCGCCGAGTACTTCCCCGTCCTGAGACTAAGCGAAGGCATCATCGGCCACATATCAAAAGCATAGGTTGGCGTACTTACTCGCGAGTAGGCTCATTTTTACTGAAATTAACGAGTGTGTACGTAGATGATTAAGTACAGCCCCCGACAAAAAGGGGGATTACGATGATGTGTAAGTACAGAACCAGAAAAAAGTGAGCCCGATGATGATTCAGTATTGATGTGAGTACGCTTACTCGCGAGTACTGTATAGTTTTTTTAGTTGGGAATAATGGTGAAAAGGAAACAAGGAGAACCAACTTTTATGGGCTGGAAGCGTTCTCTGGCTGTGGCTTCGTCGAGTCTAAAGACCTACTGCATCGCGTGAATGCAAAGGGTTGATTATATAAGAGTAAATGTGAGTACCGATTGAGTACTAGTGAGTACGGAGGAGTACGAGGCAGCATATATTGAGTACCATAGCGATTGAGTAAAATGTAGTATAAGTACACGTGAGTACCAATGAGATAAGCACAAGTGAATCGAGATTAAGTTCGAGCACAAGTGAGTACAGATGGCGTACTAGTGAGTACAGATTCAGTAAGAGTACTGGCGAGGACTAGTGAGTTTAAGTATCAGTGAGTACGACTACAGAGGAGTATGTGCTCAGTGAGTACGAGTGAGGTTGAGTACCGTGGAGCCTTTTAAGTATGAGTTTCAGTGACTACGGTGTGAACAAAGAAAAGTTTGATTCCGTTTGAGTGACCTCTTTCTGTTTTTCCGAACTATGACCAAAACTCGAAACATCGCTCATTCGAAAGCCGTATTTGCTTCCATTGCCAACTATACGTCCCTGTCCACAAGCGCTGCTTGTATGAATTAAGCTGAAATACATTCCCTTCCGCACTCGCACTAACTTCGCGTGAGCAGAGATTGGTTTCTTGAGCCGAATGAGAGGGCTCGTGCGAAGTATTGACAAAATAACAGTAAACCTTTTTGTCGTTTTATTATCACTGCCTGTAGAAAACGTGGTGCTATATGCTGTCCTTGCTGCAACACAAGGATTATTTATAGGCTGCGGCATTTGTGCGGTCCCGTTAGACGCTTGGCGTTGTAATAACCACTGCAGGACTAAAATAGTATTTTTGACAACACTTTGGCTTAAAGCTACTGTCTGTCTTGGGCAGGAAAGGGTCCCGTCATTTTTCTTGTTCAAGGCAAGCAAGAGCAGAGGAAGCACTGTGATGTGCCCCTTATTATTCCCAAATTAGTTCCTTCTCCCACGAGTGTCAGCTGCGAAAGGTTTTAGTTCACTGAGTTTTCATGATGACCCGTATCCTGAAAGAGCTAAAATGAAACAAGGCACAAAAAAGAGAAAAACCTGCAGTACTGTTACGTGCTGCCGTGACGAAATATATTTCCTATATACGGCCCAAACATCTTGCGGCAAAGATCTCCTGATGAGTAACAGTTGCTACTACGTTTCATAATATCGGACCACCCATGCCTGGCTGTACGACCAACTACAATTTACAGAACACTTGTCGTGCCGACACCCAGCTCAACAATCTGACTCTTGCAGTAAAAGAAAGAAGCAACCGAGAAAAGTTAAAGAAAACTGGGGCCAAAGTAGCACCTTATGTTCTCACTCACTTCTGTGTGTAACTACGGCGTGAACTCTGTGGTAACCCGTAGATAATTACTTAGAAACTGTCTGTTACAAAACATCAATGTCTCAATGAATATTCGGAGACCGCGCGTCACGTGAAAAGGACGTTCCTGCACATACAGGTTTGCTAAAAGCTCGTCGCCTAATCGCTTTAAAACGCCTCAGCAATAAATGTTTCTTCTTCAATCTCATAAATGTTTCTCTCCGTTCTTCAGTTGCCTATGTAAGTTATGCCTCATTGTTAGTGCTTTGATTATCACGCCTCACACAGAAGAAAGGGCGCTGGAATGTCTGCAAAAAACAAAGTACAATGCTGAAAAAAAAACGAAGTACAATGGGCATACCATCCTCACAGTGTATACGGTCTTCGTAACATCTTCACAGAACAATAAAAATCGCTAAAACAGTACTTAAAAGGTAAAACAACAGCCGTGGAAGAGTACATTCAGTTAGATTGCGACATGTGATTGTGTAGTTTATTGGAGAATATTTGTCGGTTAATGAACGTGACTATATTATCGGGTAGGTTATTCCCCACCGTAATGCCTTTGGAAAAAAAAAGCAGCTAATCATTGCAGAAGTGCGTCCGTTGATTGGTGTGGTAGGGTGGCTGTGGTCTATGCGGGATTAAGTAGCGGGCGATGGTTGTAGGAGGACGTACCTCGATTGAGGGTGAGAGATAAAAATGTATAAGACAGTCGAGAAATAATACGCTGAGGCTAAAGTGACGGCAGGTTCAAAGATTCTTTTAACGCCGTAACGCTTATATCGTTAGAGTACTTGAAATAAATAAAACGAGGAACGTGATTTGGAACTTTTCTAAATCGTTAGTAAGGTAGGTTTGTGGGGGCGCCAGATTGAACAAGCAAACAGGGAAGACTACTATCTACTGAATATGTAAAGCCGATATCGCCCACGTCCTCCATCCGCATTTTTTTTTGCACGTAATTCTTAACGGGTTGCACCCTATCTTAAACACTCAGGCTGTTCCCAACAAAGATGGTGGGGTTCCACACTCACTTCTCAGCCCAGAATATCCTCTCCGCCTAAAGAGGGAGTGGTGATGCAAGCTACCGCAAATGCGCCAACTTTCATCCTGGCAATTGACTTCAAGGGTGCTTTTGACGATGTGGCGCACACAAGTTCAAGAACCTCAGAAAATGTGGCTGCGGCGGGCACCCAGACAAGTACATTAAGGTATCCTTTTCTGACCGAAAGGCATAATAAACATAGCACATCTGTGAGTTTTTTGCACGACACAGGGCGCAGCTCTCTCCCCTCTCCTATTTAACATTGGCCTCATTGATTGAAGAGCCGCCTCTGCTCAACATTATTCCCGTGATCAGCAATGACCAATTAGCGGACTCTAAAAACATCTGGACGTTCAGGGGGCCAATCAGAGCAGTGGAGGGCCCCTCTCAAGAAGCGGCGTATGCCAAGTCAAACAGCCTCGGCTGCGCTCAGGAATAGCCTCAATTGCTAGTTTTTTCGCAAGGCAAGAAACATCTTCCATGTACACCTACCATCTGGTTCAAGTTAGGTGGGCACACCATCGCTTCATCCCACATATAAGGTTTCTTGGCATGACCTTCTACGCAAACAAGACCAATCCCTTACTTATTACCAGACTCAACACAAGGACCAACCAGGTTCCCCACGTGAAAGCCGGATGGCCGCCAAAACACGTGGCACAATGGGGGTGGACTCCCTTCGGCTCTTTCAGGCCATTGTCGTATCTTGGATCACATAAATGTTAACATACGCTTTGCTCAACATCAATGGGGCGTATAAGTCAATACGGTATTCCGCAAGCATACAATGAGGTACAACGATTCCTAATTTCCACCTCCAGGGTTTTTTTCAGCACGGAATACATGCAGTGCTGATGATTTATTTGAGGCTCATCTCACCAATCAAAGATAGAGGCAAGGAAAAAAACGGGCTCTAGTTGGTTATAAATGTTCTTAAACCACGCTGTAATAAGAATTTAGAGAGACAATGGAACAACAAACACTTGATATTTCCCGGATCGGTCCGTCATTGCGGGCTGTTTACTTGTATGTTTAAGTTTTAATACCGCCGAGTTCAAGAGCAAACAGAGAGGCTGGGGGCTACACACACGGGGAGGACGATCTTCATACGCCTGGGGCTCTCGGCTCCGCTCGACCGCACACACCACTCAAGAGAACCTGCCCCGCAAGGACCGTAAGTACATAATGGCGAACGCCTTGCCGGTAATAGGCATGCCCCGCACAATGACAGCTGGAGGGAAGCAAGAGCACAAGCCACACAGAAGATATATCTTAACCAACCACCAACGGCGTAGACGGACACGGTGTCTTATCCATGTAAGTCCGCAACGGTATCAGCCGTAGTTGTCAAAGACGATCAGAACTGCAGCCTTTTTCTTGTCGGCTACAATATTACACAAGCGCACCAAGTGGCCATCGTCGTCGTCGCTCCACAAGCTCATTGGTCATTATCAACGACTTGCAGCAGGGTTGTCGGAATCTTGCAGGAGGATGCCTGCACACAAAAATATTATTCATCATCCATCAATAGCCCCGAGGAAGCCAATACCAATTGTATGAGCTGCGGCACACCACGGAATCCCCGGAAACGAGGTGGCTGACGCCATCGCGCGAGATTTTAACCACCAAGCGGGTGCCCAGAGCGGCGTTGCCGAACCTCAGCGCATGCAGCCCTTGAATTCTTACAGACATCACACAGAACTACGGACTCCTGCATAAGTCACTTACACCCCTTCACACAAATATCTACCTTAAGTGCACTAAAGATCTTAACGCGCTCTCCAAACAAATACATTCTACTTCCCATCCGTCCCCACCTTGTTAACGCTAAAACGTACTGTTGCTAATTTCGCGAAGGACTTCGAACGCTACGACTTATGGTGGGCGGGTGTGACCGATCCCCACGAATTTACCCCAACCCGCACGTTTTTTTACTACCGAGATTTCGAGACAGCCTTTGCAAACACCGGCCTGAGAGACCAACTTCAGATGGTCCAAGGCACTGTCGACTGCCGCCACACTCAAGGCATATTTGGATGACGATGCCTCCTTAAAGCTTCAATACAAGCCCACCCTTTCAGATACATAAAATCGTATTCCTATCTTTTCGGGCAGAGCATACATGTGCGATTGTTATGAGTGGCGGGTCCGTTCACGGAGACAAAAGAAGGCGTGAGGCTACAAGGTTAAATATCAGGTGCAGAGTTTGTTGCATGCACACTCAATGGAGAGAATGCAGACTATCAATAGGCCACATAACCACCAGGGGGCACCATCAAGCACGTTTCATGATTAAAACGGCCCAAGGACCAGGATGCCGTTTTAATCCTGGACCCTCACCGACTCGCCCAGCTTACGACTCTTGTACAAATAGGTTTGTCGAGATAGACGTGATACGCTCAGGAATAGAGTGCAGGACCAGACGTAGGCCACCACGTTGCTGCGGGATGGCCGCTCAGTCAACACGGGACAGACGGGGCTCCCTAGATGACCGCGCCCAGCTTGTCTCCAATAACAAAAAGAGCCTGGGTTTCTCTTCGATTCACCATGTATTTCCTGAACTGCTGGCAATAGCCGCAGTGCACAAATTTGTTCAGCGATGCAAGTGTACTTCACTCACCGACCACGTGCACCGCAGCCGGCGGACAGGACACGTTCACCTAGCGCGTGGGGGATGCGTCCGGCAACAGCTTTCTTTAGCGGAAGGTAACCACAACAAGTGACAAAAACATATCGTCCCCCGAAAGTATTCGCTATGGTAGTATTCGTTTAATATTCGAATAGTGTAACAGTCAATACTGTAACTATTAGAGTATTCCCCCAATTTATTGTCCAAGGCAACCACGTTTAGCGTTATCCTTCAGCCTTTATACTGTCTCTGCATTTTCTAGTTATTTTTCTACTAACATCTGTAGTGCTGCAGCTTGCTACCTCACCAAGCTTCATTTCGCAGGGCTGCATGTAGCTTTATATACTGGGTAAAAACTCAGGCAAACGTAACACACGTGAAATGGATTTGCTTCCGTAGGCACTCTACATTCCTACTTCGATGCCCCTCTACTTTTCCGCAAAGGAGCACTTGTGAGCCCCTTCTTTATCCTAACGTGTTGTTTTATGGCATCAGAATGCCAGAAATATTCATACTTAAGTTTTTTTAATTGTTTAACGGCGCTTTCTTTCGCAAGGGATTTCTGAATGCTTGACGCGTCTCTTCATAAAGATCATCAAATTCTCTTGAACAAGAATAAATATAGGCACTTTTTGAAGTCACGCACATTAGCGCGACTGATGGAAATGTTTTATTTATCAATTTATTTTCTGATATCATTCGTCGAAAATGGTAAGGAGCGCTGCATAGAAAATCCACTCGTGGCTCGTGGTGCATTACTGATAGAAGACTTGTTGCATTTCCCTGCTTTATTTCTCAATTTCACAAAGAAATGCTAAACACAGTATTTTGAGAATGTTTCTACGCGGTCTGCCCATTACACGGTTACAAAAGAACCACAAAACAAACTTTTTGCAAATGTAAGGCACTTCGCCCAGCCGTATTCTTCAGAGTCTAATCAGCGACGCAGCGCCCTCATTGTGATTTTTTGTTGCAGCGCTGCTCACGGTTTTCAGGACTTATGGCGCACCTGCCGATTATGTCAACGGAATCGCTGGCCCTCGCGAGTGTAGAAGTTTACGAGATATATCAATAATTCTCAGTGCTTCGTGCTCGGTTATTTCATGATGCACAATGAGAGATGTTGAAGTGTTTGCTTATGGGTAAAACTGTTAAAACTGCATTTTGGATCCGAAATATTTATTTGTACCGGTATTGAGGTTGCCACATTATGTCTCAACGCCAAAAGACAGTTATAATATTACCCAGGGAAAAATTATATTAATATATCTTCTCCCAAAAAGTTCCTGAGCTCCCGCCCTCACTCCCCAAAAAATATGTTGTGAAACCAAGCAAGTACATTCCGCGAGTATTGTTGGCTCAGTTTATATTGTCGCTCATCCATGGATAACGGACGTTCTTGAAGGAATAAAGTTTATTTCGGGAATCTTTTTTTTCTCAGCGAAGGCAAAGAGAACACACGCGTCGAAGAAGCAGTCCGAGAAGTTGCGTGCACAGAAGAGCACCGGCGAAATAGAAGGCCACGCCGTTTTCGTTTGAGATTTAGCTACAGTCTTCTCGGAATGAGAAACGTAGATTTAAATCGAAAGCATTTGAAATTAAACAAGAACAGTGTAGGACGGTGGCCAGTAAGCAACAACCATTTTTACCGAAACTGGAGTGCCGGTGCAGATACGGGCTTCGCTCACAACACAAGATCAACCTTCAGCGGCCAAGAACGGTAACTAAACATAAATAAACGTCCACAGGTACAGTTTTCACCCCTCTAGAAGCGTATCGACCGGATGCTAAAATAAAACAATTATCCACACAATAAATGTCCTTGCAATTTAAGGCTTGAAGCAAACCAAGCGGAAAGGCAAAAATAAAATTAATTTAAAAAAGCTGCCCCTGGAGGACGGTGGTGGTCCTCCACGGGCCACCGCGCCCAGGAGGCGTGTGGTCCTCGGGAGGTGAATAAATATTTAAATCCATAAATTCTTTTCTGTTCGCGCTGGTTTCATCCAAGAATAAGCCTATCTTTCCCCTGCCTGCTATCTCTCCCCGCCATCGGGCCGCTGCTCCCTGCCGGGCGCTTGCGTATGGGTTGTGGTTTCACCTCTAACTCTCAAGGTCAAAACTGGCCACCCCGCAAAGAGCACCCGCGGTAACGTTGTGTAGCTTTCGCTACAAAATTTAATCTGATAACTCTGCCTCGCGTCGTGGCTCTACTACGTGCGCAGGGGATTAGCGTTTAGACGGCTGAAAGAAAAATGAGGAGAGGCGAACTTGTTCGCGCCGCGTCTGCTCAACGTTCAGACACGCTCCTCCAGCAGAATTCGGCTTGAACACATGGCACCAATCTCTACGCTCCTGCTGTAACAAACTCTGAAAGCTGCATCAAAATACGTTAACATTGCCTGTGCAGATAACACTACAAAAGCGTTTTTCACAGCATATGGAAGTCGATTGCTGTAGGGAGCCTGGCGCCCTACTTTCCCCATCGCACGAAGCGCCTAATCCCGCTTTCTAGGCTTGTTAGGGCTGCACGCTAGTGCATAAATATGAGTATACACATGCGCGCTTGGAGGTCGTGTATAGGAATGGCCTGAAAACCGCCCACCCTGTCTTAGCTTGTGCAAGATCAATATAATCGATTTGAGGAGTTCTATGAAGCTTGCCCTTGCGGGGAACCTCAGGCAGCTTCGCTGTAAAATCAGTGCTCATGACTTTAAAGGTTCCCTGAAAAGTTTTTTGAGTGCACTAAATGAACTACCGGAATGGTAAGGTACCGTGGTCAACGTCGTAAGTGGGCAAGTATAACATTTGTACCTGCAATTGAAGCTGATACTTAGTTGCAAAGTTTGTTGCCGCGTTTTCACCCTTTCCAGTTTGTCGCTGGGCTCCGCCATCTCCTGCGTGTATATCGTCGATTCGCCCATGCGAGTCACGAAGTAGAAATCTTGCAATTGGTTGACTATTAAGTGCACAGCACTTTAGGCGCTCGCCTTGTCGTCCTAGCAGCTTACTCGACCCAAGTATATAGAGCACCAAGGCGGTGTCCCATGGGTAACGCTGTGGTTCGCGGCGTAACCCAGAGGCTTCGAAAGCCAAGCGGTTTTTATAGTCATAAGCGCTAGAAACTCGCGAAATGCTGGCGCTTGTCATACATCTCCCCGTTTTTTAGCGCAAAATAAACTATAGGTACATTTGAGGAAGAATAGACACAATTCACCGGAAGCGCCCGGGTTTCTCTAGTTAAGAACGACAGTGGGGTTGGTTTTTACGATAGTAAACGCAAAATGTGGCAGTGCAACGCTGGCACGTGCGGGAAGAAAAGCAGAAAGAGAACAGAACTCCCGCTGGCGAGTTTCAGGTAGGGGGCGCGCGAGCACTGCGAAGGCAGGAAGTTTGAATTGCATGGGGTGGTAGCAGTAAGCGGATAACGGCGGTACAGCCCATTATGGCGAATCACTGCTCTCCACTTCTGAGAGCTTTCACATTGAGTGGAACGGCTTTAGGTTTTTTCTTTCCCTTCCTGCGAGGAGAAGCGTCGTTCTCTCAGCTTCGACGGGTCGGGGTGACGCCTTCGGTGAATTAGCGCTTCCTGCATCACGCTTAACGCTACCGTGTTCGTTCATGTTTAAAGTTTTACTATATTACAATGCATCTCGTTAAAATGCGCTGGAAGACCGCTGCTTCCGCAGCCGGACGCGACTCTGGGTAGAGTCTGCCCTTCCATTGTCACACAACGCCGATGGCGACACGAGCATGTCGGCCGACCGAAGACCGCGTGGTGTGACTGGCTGGCTGACTGAAACGTCCTACAATGCCGATCGGCCGAACTGCCGTCGCGAATCGTTAAAGAAGCGAAAAGTGCTCGCCGACAACATTTGTGCCTTAAATAATGTGGCTCAGTTCTGTACACTTTTAAAGCGTACAAAACATAAAATAATGTCCATGAAGTTCATACGACTCAACACTAGCGATAATGCGATCAGTATTTCGGCCTACGGCTCATTGGCCACTCACTTTGGCGACAATTCGTTTCCCGTATTTGCAAAGTGCATATTCGTGTGCTACCATCAACGCTTATAGAAAATATAATCTCATTTCAATGCAGAAAAGGTGTTACGGAAGGTTAATTATGTATTAACGAATCAATATCGACCAAAGGTTTTAGTGTAAAGCGCAAAACTAACACGGCGAGCACTATTCCAGCAGGGCGAAATCGCAGTTGCAGCCTAAACAGTGCTGTTGCTGGAAATGTGCTATGACGGGGGATATGTGGAACCTTGCTGCGAATTTGTTGTGCAAGAAATGTTCATCTAACCAGCCAGGAATCAACTATAAAGCAGAGATGTAACGCCAAGGGTGGTTCTCAGTCTAATATACAGGTTATTTACGCAGAGCACCGGTGTTTATGCGGTTTAGTAGACTAAAAAGCCTCGCGCCCACTCAATAAAAGCCGCGGGTTCAAATACCGGCCGCGTGTTGCTGTTTCCCCTTTTTTGTCTTCTAAGTGGCATGGTTTGGGAATCGTATTTGCGAACCAAAAACACAACTTTTGGTGGAACTGTGGAACCATCTATCAGGATTCTAGGGAACTATCACATAAAACGTCAATGCGTCGTTTAAGTCATAGAAACAATTTGTGCAGCTTTAAACTCGTTCTTTGTATGTACACAAATGCTAATGTGCTTTCAGAGGACGATACTGAGATACTGATGTGTGTATTTTGCAATATTGGTGTGCTTTTTTTATTTAGAGTAAACATAGTTTTCTCTCAAACAATTAAACAAGAATTAAGGTAGATTTTTGGGGTGGGGATATCTAGCCGCGGCCGGAAAGCAAACCATCCACATATGTCAATTGGCAGCACTGAGCACGCACAAAATGACTCAACAGCCTTTATACAGAGGAAAGGGGCTCAAGGCCATCAGGCGAAAAAGCGAGGGTGGAATACTTATGTTATACTCTCCTTCCTTCACCGCTTAGCCAAAGCATGTGACGCTAAAATCGTCACGCTAAAGTCGTGGCTAAAGTCGACACTGAAGTCTTCAACAATGCTTCTGATCTGAAATTACGATTGTATGGTTTAACGCGCTGACGCAACGCAGGCGATGAGGTGCGCCGTAGTGGAGGGCTCCGGATTAATTTTGACCACCGGATGATCTTCAACGTGAGCCGAAACCTCGAACACACGGCGTTTTTGCTTTTCGCCTCCGTCAAAAAAGTGGCCGCCTCGGCGGGGAATCGAACCCGCGACCTCGTGCTCACAGCGCAAAGCCTTAGCCCCTGAAGCACCGCGGCGGGTGATCTGAAATTACGACTCCCTAATGGCAGTCGTATAGTCTAAGCTGGAGCAATGTTTTAGCCACTTGTCGTCTCCTCCGGCTTTGTAAGGTACTTTAGTAACAACGGATGCTAATATTTCAAGTTTAATGGGGCACCTTAGCCCTCCACATTTATTTGAAGACTTTTTCGTAGGAAGTTTTCAGATATTACGCGCTAAAGACGACTCTTATGTTTCATCTACTCCTGTGCACTACCTTACTTGCATAAGCAGTCATCTTTTTGTTGGGTTCCGCTACAGAGGAGCGACTAAAATAAATCATGCACTCTGTTAACGTAATGGTCTACTACGATGCGCTCGACCGGAAAACGGGAGCAGGGGGAGTGGCTGCCTATATTTATTCCAGCAGGGCAATACGCAGCCACCACTGATTATTGCGATACACGGGTCGGCAAAGTATTATCAATAACAATATCAGCCTTGGATCCCGCTGTAATCGCGACACCACCAAATAAGCGCCCGCCCAGCCAGTGGGTTGCCTAGCCAAGAAAGAGAGAAAGAGATCGGTTCGAGCTTCCCAGTAATTTATTAACCTTCGTATTCTCGACCACTCTTCCGGTCCGCACGAGCTGGTCCGACAGCCAACCTGTCTTCTTAAAACCACAGTAAGAAAATTACAAATCCTTCCTAAAGAAACTCAAGAGAAGCGCAAAAGCTTTCTCATATCGAAACTGCGTCAAGAGTGCATCAACATCTTCGCTAAAAGTTCTCAACCTTCGATGACCCAAATCGCAAACGAAACACGAACCCATGCGATGATTTTTTACGCGGTAAATAAACGCATCCATGAACGATCTAAATGTTACCGATACGCGGTTTATCGGATACAGGTGTGCTATTGCACTCCTTATTCAATATCGATGCGTGTTTTGTTTTGTCTAGAGGGCTACTCTTTCACGATTTTCAAGTGACTGTTTTGATACAGTGGAAGCACGTTTTCTCTCGCACGCGCCATATTTTCAGAGATCTTATCAGAGATTCCACCATCCGGTGTACGGCGAAATGCGTTAGTTTTTGGACAAGAAGCCATTTGTCCTACTAAGAAAGCTTTCCATTTTAAATAGCTTTGTAAAGGGCAGACATCATCTTACGGCTTTTCGCGCCAGCGTTTCGTTCCGTCTCCGCTTTCAGCCTAAGCGGACGCACGAAAGGAATGAGAAACGAGTGGGCGTAACGATTCTTCCGGGAATGAGTGACTGATTGTGGGGTTTAACGCGCCGACGCAACGCAGGCGGTGAGGGGCGCCGTAATGGAGGGTTCCGGATTAATTTCGACCACCTGCGGATCCTTAACGTGCGCGGAAATCTCGTAGAAACGGGCGTTTTAAAAGCAGAGCATTTCAGTAACTCACGATGTCACCCGCGTTGACGTCCGTAGTCCGCACCGCACCCCTCCCTACTATATAAAAAAAATACCTTCCGGCGCCCGGTTTCGATCCCTCGACCCTGCGGGCGGAACGCAATGTACATGGTGCTCTACCCACTGCGCCACAACGCCGACACAGATCTGGTCGCTACGAACGCGCCTTATATCGTTGACTCATTCAAATTACTGCTGACGAGCGCTCTCTCGTCAGCAGTTGCCACAAGTGCAACAACATTAACGTAACGCAAACTACTTAACGTCGTGCGCCCCCGGAAATGCTCTGCATTTGATCGTGCCCTTCGCGAGGGGGATGTTTCACTGCGTCTTCTCTCGGTCGCGGGACCCGTGGCGCCATCTGGCGGAGGCGCGGCACAACTCGTTGCACTTTCTTTGAAATAGCGCCTCGAAAGCACGGCAAATATGAAATAGGGATGACGCGCTTTCGAGGCAATCCGCCGACGCGGCTGCTTTGTGTACAGACTCGGCGGCGAGCGTCCCGGGATTCTTTTTTTGCTTTTTGCCTGCATCAGAAAAGCGGCCGGCGCGGCCGGGAATCGAACCCGTGGCCTTGTGCTCATCAGCGCGACGCCTTAGCCACTAAGCCACCGCGGGGGTGATTCCTTACTAAGGCCAGTGGTAGTAATGTTCTGGGATCAGCACAGATGCGCAATATGTTGCAGTGGCAGCACTGCCTGATCATTTGTTTTTGAATATTTCTGAAGAGTGTTCAGTTTCGCAACCGGCCCAATTGATAGTACGCAGCACTGGAGGTGTACTATGTAGAGAAAAAATCTATTTTATATGTGGTTTTACAGCAACGATGTTTATGGCAATGATTCCGTACATATCCTGTAATGCGTCGTCAGAAACTCCCGGCGGCAAAGCTAAGTTTTCCCACGTGCCTTTTAAGAGCGAGGCCTTAGTGTGTGTCCATTTGAATCTACGCTCCTGGGCTTCTTTGCTTGATTGTTTATTTGCTGACTTTCTTTTTGGCGGCTGCTGCTAATGGAGGCGCCCGGTAGGGGCAGAAAGTTAACCCTGTCAGCCGGCCACACAATTAAAATCAGATCGACGGCGTTCATCATTTTGAATAGGACTTTTTTGTAAGGTCGAAACTGGTTAGGCATATGGTCCCGACGTACCGACGTACTGACGCCGGAGAGGTCAAAAATGTCCAAGCGTGCGGAGGCTTGCACAAAACTAAGTTTCGAGCACCGACTCTCCACTACGAACGGATGCGCCTTTTATTTCAGACACACAGAGATTGAATTATGCCATAGTGTGGCTAGTCACTGCCCTAGTTTTGTGAAGTGTTCGCAGAATTATTCGGAATTATCTGTCACGTCAGAATATTGAAGGCCTGGCTTGAAGCCCCAGCAAACTGTCCAGACAGGCTTCTTTTCTCACGCGCACATTAGTACAATAGCAAGAAAAATGCATACCTTGTGAAGGGCATTGTGTTGCAAAGTCAATCCGTCACGCTAACCTAGGCCTTGCTGGTCCAAACATTTTCTGTAGGAAACTAAATGTTCACAGGACTATTGATGTGAAATGTGAGACACCGAAAATGTCCTCTAACCCAGGCTGTCTATGATCTCCAAAATTATCAGTCCTACAGTGGAATTTTGAAATCATTAACGAACAGTTTCAACTTTCGCAAATGAGGTCTCTTTAAGGTGCGTGAAACAAACCATTGTACAAGTTAACTTCGCCTCGCCCTACGACAGATAGCGCCACGATAAGTGAATCGGCGTAGGTAATGTGTATTCCCACAGCCAAAAAAAAGTTGTGTTCAAACATGCCATTAAGGGTGCAGCACGGCAATTGGGCTAATTGCGTTAATGGTATATGTACGCCATTATTGAGTTACCCTCCAAAGGCTGTCTACTTATATTGATTTTTGTGGTTGAGTGGATACTTGAAGTTATCGTTTTACTGTTTTTGGACAGAAACGCAATCTCGAAATACTTTTACGACGGCGAAGAAAGGTTTCGGTTTTCATGAAACTTTTTCCGCGCTGGGGCAAAGTGGTGGATGTTCTTCTTCCTGTTACTAGTGCAATCTGTTATTCAAAGGATCCTCATGCGGCGGGACTTTTTAGCAGGTATGCTGTCACAAGCAGACTTTTATTTTTGTCGAATAAAGTTCTGGAAAAACCGCAAAAGAAATATTTTTTTCGTGTAATCTTATTGCATGCGTTTTGATCATAGGATACTAAGTAAAATAAATGTTCATGCCTGAGAGCGTTCACAGATACTAGTTGTTATTATATCTTTCGCTCTTCCAGGCACCCCCGTGAAAAGCCCCAAACACCTTGACGGCGTGGAATCAAGGGTTGTCGAAGTAGAAATCGAGCAATACCGAAATATTATGCCATTCAGACCCAAGGAAGAGTTGCAGGAAGTCGAGATGCGAATGGAAACTACAAAAAGCACGACAAGGCGACCGCCCAACCCAAACCAGTTTTCCAATCCATGGGCTGATTTTCGCCACAATTCTTATCTCAAACCAAGCGTCTAAGAATTGGAGCCTTCTTCTGATTCCCTGACCACGAATAAACAGCGGTGCCACTCCAACGGGGAGATATACCCTGCGGCATAGCGGTTTTATTTGGTGATTGCAGGTGGTAAATTGTCTCTTTTCTGCTTCTTTTACATGCATAGGTTTTTCACCCAATAGTTTTGACAGGGAGTATAAATCATAATTTTAGCAATTTATTGTCCTTAGCGCTGTTCTGCCCTAATGCACGTAGAAGCTGGTGAGGCGGTTTTCCCACCTCTGCGTAGCCTACACTCGATGTACGTAAAACAAACCCAATGATCTCTGGGAAGTCCATCCTTCTGTGCATATGCAAAGTTTAAAAGTATTGTATGCCACGTTTGTTTCACTTTATGTGGGGGCTTAAAAACCTTCTTGCGTTGGGCATTCTGGTGGATGGAGGCGCATTTATTAGTGAAACGAGGCTGGACTTCCTTACATATTTGTACTATTTTCTGTAGGGACTTGGATTGTTCCCCTTATACTGTTACCCAGCCAGGAACGACGCAAGGTTTTTGAAGAAGTAACGTTTATTTGGAGCGAACTTGTGCTCCCTAATAAATATAAGAAAAGAAACACAATCGTCGACAGCGAACAAAGTGGCCTGCACAGTCGAGCGTCGGCGAATTGAATGTCAAGGCGTATGTTCAGCCCGATTTTATCGATAGGTTCCCCTGTCCGGAAACATCGGTTAGGACCGAGAACATTTTTCCTATCAAAATAAGATTGCCGGTGTGGCGTACAAAAGGAGGAGGACAAAACCCGCGCTTCACTTAACACAAAACAGATAGCTGGGCGCGGCCAGGAGCTAGCACCAAAACATAAGCACAAAAATCAAATGGGCATTGTTCTCGCCAGTATAGTTTTTTGTAGTAAATTACCAGACCCGAATTTCAGGAGCCTAACGGCAGTCAGTACCAACAAAATGACCATAACATGACCACTCTATTCTTTTAACTATGCAAGAAAAGCAGTAAGCTATTACACCATTTTTATCTTTATTTTCTGGCATATAAGGAAGCGCTCACCTTTATGTTGAGCATGTGACATTATAAAGCATGTATGAACACTTTTTCAAGGCGCCTACAGCAAAGCTTGGAGAAGAGAACTCAGCACCTTCGTACGGCGATTTTAATTATATAAATACATGGGTGTAGCCTAAAGCAAGCGTCTATTCGTATGCTTTTTGAGAGAGGTGGCTGCTTTTTCTTTCCTGTGTAACTCAAACGTGAAAATTTTGGTCTGTATCTGTCTGTCTACCGTTTAAACTGTTCTCTCGCTTAAGCTCGGGGAGAGCTCCTTGCTTCAGGCCCCATGAATATGTGCCTTCGCTCCGCACGAAATTCCAAGGTTTGTTTTCCTGGTACTTTCCTTATCCGCACCGTCGCCTTCACACGCAATGGGAAGAGAATGTGGATTTGTTCGCCAAGTGGGTTACTTGAAACAAACCAATCATTCGGGAGAGGCAGGTTACAAAAATCTTCCTTCTCGTAAAGAAGCAAATCATGTTCGAGAAGTCTGCCTGCACCTTTAAATGTCCAACGAAAAATGTCAATGTCAAACGGAATCGGAAGAATTCCGTTTGATCTCCGTCTGAAGCGTAGTTTTTTTTTTTGTACTTCATACTGAAACACATCGGCTGCGCTCTGCAATCTGCGGCGTTCAGGCATGCATGGGTCTTCGAAGCTCTGCAGACACTGCTGGTTCAAGTTTTCTTTGGCTCGAACTTGCAGGTCCATCTGGAGTATCCTTTCCATTCAAGGAGGTAGCCCTTCCTCTCATCGTAAGTAGTGCTAGATACGGAACACAGAAGAGAAGACACACAGCATGGCGCTAACTCTCAACTGACTTTATTAGGCGTAAACACTCAGAAAGAAAGAACACGTGCCCAGGTCAACCCCGAAAATGCAGATTTGATAAACACAAAGGTCACAGTATTACGATTCGAAAAAACACACAAGATTACACTGCACATAGTCAACAACCAACCAGCAAAACATCCTAGGTAATGCATTTGACAAGAACAGAAATTCCTTTACATGAAGTGCCACCGACGCGGGGCTGACACACTTATCATTGTGCTTTCTTATATAAAAAGCTTCGATTACCTCGCGTGTCAATTGGTGCTTGCGTCGCCACAAGACGCTGGTGTTTTCAAAAAGTGGACAGCATTGCGACTGGGTCTTATCTTTGTGGGTCGCGCAATGTCGAGTGATATGTGCATGAGGGTTGTTTTCGAGCGAACTCTGGTGTTCCATCAGACGAACATTGATGCATCTGCCTGATTGGCCGATATAAACGTTGTCACATGATAATGGCAATGAGTACACTATTCCTGTCTTGCACGGGACAAAAGGTGAAGCATGCTTAACATTGCAATATCTGTCAGACTTCTGACCGGACAACCTTCTTTCCACCATGTTACACAACTTACCAAGCTTGTTACACAACTTGTGTAACATGGTGTTGTTACACAACACCATGTTACACAACTTACCCCGAAACGCCCGGCAACATTCTTCAAACCTTGTGATAAACGGTGGATATATTTCACGTGTGAGCTTCCGACAAAGGCATGCCTACAATTCCTTGATTTGCGCTTACATTTGGAACCAGGGCATGTCTGCTGGGAGTGTTGCCCTAGATCTGCGAAACCACTTCTAAATTTCAGTTCAGGGCACTCCAAATTGGTGAAAAGTGGAATAGCCTTTTCTGTGTTAAGGTCTGCGGTGTTTAAGTCATGTTTGCATAAAACTAAAAATAGTTTCCAGGCGCAAATTACCAGGCTGGACGCCTCCGGTTTTCCGGACCACATAATGCACAAGACTGTCCAGAAGTAATTAAAGTAGTGGGTGCGGCAGCGCAATCTAGGAAAGATGGGCTTGGGGCAGAAAAAATGAAAACGGCTGTGATTCCATATATCCACCGTTTATCACATGATTTGAAGAATGTTTCCGGGCGTTTCGGGGTTACAGTCCTTTTTTCCGCTCCGAATAAGCTTGGTAAGTTGTGTAACATGGTGGAAAGAAGGTTATCGGTCAGAAGACTGACAGATATTGCAATGTTAAGCATGCTTCGCCTTTTGTCCCGTGCAAGACAGGAATTGCGTACTCATTTCCATTATCATGTGACAACGTTTATATCGGCCATTCAGGCAGATGCATCAATGTTCGTCTGATGGAACACCGGAGTTCGCTCAAAAACAACCCTCATGCAACATATCACTCGACATTGCGCGACCCACAAAGGTAAGACCCAGTCACAATGCTGTCCACTTTTTGAAAACACCAGCGTGTTGTGGCGACGCAAGCACCAATTGACACGCGAGGTAATCGAAGCTTTTTATATAAGAAAGCACGATGATAAGTGTATCAGCCACGCGTCGGTGGCACTTCGTGAAAACGAATATCTGTTCTTGTCAAATGCATTAACTTAGATGTTTTGCTGGTTGGTTGTAATATGTGCAGTGTAATCTTGTGTGTTTTTTCGAATCGTAATCCTGTGACCTTTGTGTTTATCAAATCTGCATTTTCGGGGTTGACCTGGGCACGTGTTCTTTCTTTCTGAGTATATATTTGTGTTTACGCCTAACAAAGTCAGTTGCGAGTTAGCGCCGTCATGTGTGTCTTCTCTTCTGTGTCCCGTACCTAGCGCTACTTACGATGAATGAAAATAAACTAGCCCAACTGTCAATTTTATTGCCCTTCCTCTGCAATCAAATAGCGTGAAAAAGCATCGAAAAATACATTATTCCGCTGCATATGTTTCCATATCATAAGGAGGGAGCCCATAAGAATATGCATGGCTAACATATCTCCATTGCTTACTCTTCTATATCTCAGAATTCGCAAAATATGTTTTACAGAAAGTTTGTTTATTAAAAACCAGACTGAGAGCTGCGCTAGGGATGGTGCAGTCTAAATACGAAGCACTCGTGGGGTCCACCAGAGAAGACAGGCCCATGGAAGTTATTGCGTTAACTATACAGCTTATTTACAGTGATATCTGCAAGGACTCTTGCGGAACCACACACGTATTTGGTATTGTTTCGTGGACGTCAATGCGCATTTCTGTCGTCTCACAACCGAGGTTCGTCGGCTAATTTATTTGTTATTTATTTATTTACAGAATACTGCAGGCCCATTTAAGGGCCCCAGCAGGAGGGGCAAGAATATAACACTGCACACAACTGTAAATCAGCAAGAACAATAAAAAGATACAAAAAGATACACCATGGGTCATGGTTCGATACGATCAAGTGCTTCTACAGAGCCGGTTAACGACTGAGGTAGGCAGTTCCAGTCGTTTATGGTTCGAGGAAAGTACGAGTATTTGAAAATGTTTTTTCTGGCGAAATACGGTGTTAATGAACGAGTCTGCCGATGCCGGGTTTGTCTTGTCGTAAGCGGTTTTAGGTAAAAATCACGGTTTACTGACAGCTTGTTGTTATTCAAAAGAAAAAGAAATTTGAGTCTGTGAATTTTCCGACGTTTTTCTAGTGTGGGTATACAGTTTTCTTTCATAAGGTTTGTGGGGGAATCAGTTCTTCGGTACTTGGAGTAAATAAAACGGACCGCTTTGCGTTGGATTTGTTCAAGAGCCTCGATATTTCTTTTTGTGTATGGGTCCCAGACGATTGATGAATATTCCAACGAGCGTCGTATAACAGTCATGTATGTTAGTTTTTTAACAGTAGAAGGAGCATACTTAAGTTTGTGCCTCAAAAAACCAAGTTTACGGAAAGAGGACGCGCAAACATTAGAGATGTGCTTATTCCAGCTGAGGTTGTTGGTTAGAGTGACACCAAGGTACTTATACTCAACAACCTCAGCTAGTGTCTGGGTACCACATTGATATGTAAATGGTAAAATAGTTTTTTTGTTGCTTACTCGCATAAATACGGTTTTGTCTGTGTTTAACCTCATCTTCCATTGCTCGCACCATGCAAAGATATTATGGAGGTTAGTGTTTAGCAAGAGCTGGTCGTAATGGGAAGTGAGTTCATTAAATAGCACACAATCATCAGCAAACAGTCTGATCTGAACCGGCGCGGAAACACTATGAACAATGTCATTATTATAAATTAAAAATAATAACGGCCCAAGAACACTCCCTTGGGGAACCCCAGAAGTTACGGGGAGCGGGTCAGAGCAATTGCCGGCAATGCTTACAAACTGAACACAGTCAGACAAGTAGGAAGAAATCCAGGAAATTATAAATTCAGGAAGGCCAATCGATTCCAGTTTTTGAATAAGCTTATCATGAGGAACAAGATCAAATGCCTTTGTGAAATCCAAAAAGATGACATCAACTTGACCTGCCTTATCTAAAATTTGTGAAAAACTGTGCACAACAGAGATCAATTACGTTTCTGTGGAAAACCCTTTCCTGAATCCATGGTGAACATCCGAAAGTATGTTATTTTCATTAGGGAACGTTATAATAAATTTAGCTATAATGTGTTCAAGCACTTTGCAAGATGAAGACGTTATAGAAATTGGACGATAGTTTGGCACCAAATCTTTGTCACCCTTCTTGTGCACTGGAGCAATGCGTCCCACTTTCCAATCGCGAGGCAAGCGGCCGGAACGGATGGAAGCGCGGAAAATGGTTATAAGAAATTCCGATAACATCTCGGCATATCGTGGTAAAAAAGTGTTGGGAATTTGATCAGGACCGGTCGAAGTTTTAGTTTTCAAATTCAGGAGCAACGAAACAATACCGGGTAGAGATACAATATCTGGAACGTCGTCATTACTTCGACACACTCGGTGCAGTGGCTCGTTAGAGGCGGAAAAAACGTTATGGAAGTACAAATTGAAATGATTGGCAATCGTTTTCTTGTCGACAATAGTTGCTCCTTCGTGCGTTATTTGCTCAACACAATTGGTCTTTTTGCTCAAAAAGTTCCAAAATTTTTGTGGGGCAGACGTAATAAAGTTGGGTAGAGTATCTTCAAAGTATCTACATTTAGCTATCCTCACAGCCTCGTTCAGTGTGCCCTGGGCAGAAAGAATAACGTTGCGTGGGGCACCCTTGCGTTTAAGCCGCTTAAGTTTTCTTTTCATGTGCAAGACGTTTCGCGTGATCCAAGGATTTGATTTGCGCGTTTTTTTAACTTTGCTAGGGATAAAATTATCTAGACAATGCAGGCATATGTCTTTAAATTTGTTCCACAATACTTCAGGGTCACTTCCCTGAAATCTCCTGAGGGAGAGATCGAAGTGGTCCAGAACACTCTCTTCATTTGCACGCGAAAAGTCTTTCACAGTGATTGATTTGGCATGGTGCGTAGTGCAAACAGCCTGCACGGGACAAGAAAAATAAACCATGTCATGATCCGAAAGGCCAGGGTCGATCGTTACAGAAAAAAGTTCAATTGATCTCGTTATAAAAACCAGGTCAAGCAAGGATGCACTTGCGCCTTGCACCCGTGTCGGTTGGGTAACACTTTGATGCATGTTTTGGCTTATCATAATATCAAATAGGTACGACGCATGCTCATAGTTTTTTGTGTTCGGAAAGGGAGAGCTCCAATCTATGCCTGGCAAGTTGAAATCGCCTGCTAGTATTGCCTTATCGTGCCTGCATGTGTTCATGTAATCGTAAAGTGACCGAAAGAAATCGGGCGGTGAATCATGTGCACGATAAACTGCAAGAACTGCGAATGATCGTCCCCAAATAGAAATTTTTATAATGACACTTTCGTGCTCTTGAATCTGATGTAATAGAAAAGATTTTATGTCGTGTCTGACAAGGATAGCAACACCGCCTCCTCTAGAAGCCCTATCTCGGCGATATGCCCGATATGACGGCGGAAATACGTCCTCATCGCAAATTTCAGGCCGCAACCAAGTCTCTGTTAGAACAACCACATGTGGATTGTAGCCTAAGATTAACGCTTTTAATTTCTGTGTTTTGTTGACGATACTACGAGCATTCAAATTCAAAATCCGCAGTTCTTTATCAACAGGAGTCACGAGTCAAGGACTGGGCGGGCGGCTTTTTTGGTTGGCGATTTTAACCCTAGCGTTCTTTGCATCGTCCCATTTGTACGTATCTCGGTCTACGTGAAGTTTGTCGTAATTGAGGGTTACTTTCTTGCCCTGACCTTTTTCAGACTTCGCGCTCTCCCACAAAAGCTTCCTTTTCCTAAGAGTCTCTTTCGAATAGTCGTTTTGTATTGATACGTCAGATCCTTTGAGTTTTTGCGCGTTTTTTAAGATTTTTTCTTTCTCATTGTAGTCCTGAAAGAACACGATAAGTGGACGTTGGCTGCCCGGCTTGCCAATTCTATAAATTCGACCCGACGGAATGACATGGTACTTGAAGTTTATTGGCAAAAAGATCAGCTAAAACGTCCTTCTTTAAAGTTTCGGTGGTTTCCGAGGGATTTTCATTGATGCCAAAAACAATAAGGTTTGAACGCCTACTTCTGTCTTCCAAGTCAGTAATTTTTTTCTTGAAGAAAGTCAACCTTGCGTTTCAACACTATCTACCATGTCTACCCTTTTTCTAGTTGATTGATTCGCACAGACAAGTCCGTAAGTAATTTCTGCATGCCATCCTGCTGAGTTCGTAAAGCAGCCACTTCGGACGTCAACACCTTCTGGCCCTCCAAAATTTGCTTTAACATTTCATGAGTACTATCCTCCGCGGACAAACTGTCGGATTCATCCGATGAGGGCCCGGGATTCATCTCAACGTCACCGCACACAAGTAGCTTGCACAAACAATATACATCGTAGGCAATATGAACGCACTTTCGTGGGCACGGCAGAACCAGAAGACCACGAGAGTCACTTTTGATAGAGCAATAATATTCACCAACCTGCACAAGATAGGCGAAAGGCTTGTAAGGCAACATGACGGGAACTGGTCCGCCGTGCCCACTGAAGAAGAACGCCTGAAACCGTTCTTTTAAAGGCTGGCTTGTCGACGTCACGTGCGCCTCAGCTGGGGTGTTGTGCAGCGCAACTGGGGGAGGGGAAGCCGAACAACTGGATAACAGTGGTGAGTCCGGGTAGTAGAGGCGCGTGTCTGTGGCCCATGAAGCAGTGGTTTGTTCCGATGAACGGGCGAGACCAAGCAGAAAAACCTGCACAAGATAGGCGAAAGGCTTGTAAGGCAACATGCCGGGAACTGGTCCGCCGTGCCCACTTTATTCGCGCATGGCGTCTTACATCATGCATCGACGCCGCCTGAAGCCCAAATTTAAATTTGTTTAGGTATTTCATAAGCCGGATAGGAATTGTTACTGTATTGCTCGATGATCTTTTGTTAGCATAGAATTAGAAATTTACCAGGCCCAAAGAAATAGATCCGATTGGGCCCACTGCGAAAGTAGTAAACTGGCTTCGGATTGTCATTTTAAAACTTTGCCCTTAATAATAATTACTATACGCAATTCTAATTCATAGACACGTATCAATATTCCATTTGTTTTTATGCAATAGGTTTTAGAATCATATATACACATTCCGGTTGGGCACCCCCGGCCACATTTCTCCACGTTGCCCATTGCTGCAGAGGCGCTTTGTTGTAAGATAACTACATCGGTTCGGTGCGTTTTGGTTTCATCTTTGCCACAGCTGCCCGTACGAACGTTTTACATGTACATGTCACTTGTGTACCACCCGCAGAAGCAGAAAAAGCCATGCATACGTTCCCGGGTATACCCGGGAACGTATGCATGGTTATTTACCAAAAGACCTATCTTGCATGTTTGATAATGGTCTCTTAAACGGCACAAAGCTGATGCAAACATCAAGTTTAGTTATGCCTGTTTATAAGACGTAAGCGTTGCCAATACTCGCGAAGATTTTCGGTTGATAACCTGGGTAACGATTATCGAACAGGTAATGCAATGGATATATATTAAGAGAACATTTTCAAGCTTTCTGGCACCGGAATTTTAGGAATTATAAAAGTAACTTCTCTTTTAGCCCCAGCCGTGTGGCCGGCAGTTTATTCAAGGGACGAACAAAAGACACCCGACGCAAACGTTTAGACGGCGCAATGGACAGCATGGTCGCACATATCGTCATTCTACTAACGCGATGTTTGTTTGCCACGCGGGAAAGGCGCCTTCAGGGTGTCGCCACAGCGGCACCGGCAAAAGCGCGCCTGGCGCGCAATATGACACCTTCCAGGTGTGTGGCGTTGGACGGTGGTAGATGTCCCTTATATAAAGGTATACAATGCTGAAAGCTGCAAAGTAACCCATGACTGAGTAACCCTTACGTGTATACGTATATAAAGGTTGCGAAGATGTAGGTTACGTTTGTACCCTATAAATTATGGGTTACAAAAATCCGAAAATGCATACCTCTATTAAGGGTTACCCAGCGTAGAGTGCTAAACGGGTGGAGCCTACACTCTAAGCTGGGTAACCATTATTACAGCTTTACATTTTTGAATTTTGGTAACCTCTAATTTATAAGGTACAAAAGTAACCTATATCTCAATAACCTTTATATAAGTATACACATAAGGGTTACTGAGTAATAGGTTACTTTCCAGCTTTCAGCATGTATACCTTTATATAGGTAACATCTACCGCATTTACATTTACCGCATATACCGCATATGTACCACATATAGGTGATATCTACCGCATACATATACCTTTATATAGGTGACATCTACAGCCTCCGATGGCGCCTTTCGGGCGTGGTGAACGCACGGTGCGTCAGTGGAAGACGATACGTGCAACGATGTTTTCCATTGCGCAGTCTGAACTCGGAAAGTATCGAGTGTCTTTTGTACGTCCCTTCATTGAACTGCCGGACACTATTGAGACTGTGCAAACATTACAATAAGGATATACTAATATAAAAGTTACTTTTATAATTAGTAAAATTGCGGCACCATAAAGCTCGAAAATATTATTTTCATATACCTATATGCATCCATATGTATATACATGAGATGACTTGTTCGATAGTCATTACCCAAGTTGTCACTCAAAAATCTTTGAGAATATTCGCAACGCTTGAGGCATATGAACAGCATGACTCAATTTGATGTTGAAATCAGCTTTGTGCCGTTTAAGAAACGAGCATCACACATGCATGAAACCTCCTATAGCAAATTGCAGGAATGAAGTTAAGCTTTAGTGAAACCACATTTCGTTAAATAAGCCAGATGAGACGCACTTGATAGCTTACTTCAAAAGGACGCCAAAGCTGTGATAACATAGCCTTAAGCCAAAGATTCTTGTTTGACAACTTGGCTCATGATGATGAAAAAAATTGTGCAATACATGCACTTATGTTTGCACATATTACAAGAGCGCATTTTCAGAAGTTTGGCATGAGTATTTGAGAAAATACATAGTACCCATGTTTAAGGAATAACACATGAGGACTATTTTGAAAAAGCACTAAAGCTGCGAACCACCCTAACGATTATCATGCTTTTTCTATATTTCTACATAACGTAGAATTCGTTTTAGTCATATATCCTTATTGTACCTGTTTAATAAACGCAGCATGATCCACTTCACAAACACGGCCAAATATACAGATTTTTCACCCTAATAGTTCCGCGGATGTATGCAAAGTATTCCAAAATTTCGGATTGTTTGGATACTGCCATTAAACAAATTGTGGACGAGACCAGGAAGTAGAAAGAACATTTATTATAAAACCACTGTTTCATACAAAGCAGTATTTAGGGCTGTATTCGCTGCATTCTACGTGTCACGCGATGTCTAACTTCACACTCGGAATTCATTCGTCTTTACGAATCCATTTTACACTCCGTTCTTAGGTTTGTCATTACAATTACAACTGAGTTGTAGATTCCCACACTAAGTTATCGTTTTTCTGCAGCACTGACAACAAGATTTTGGCAAATTGCAATCTGTCTTTTCTACGAAAGTTCTCCTGGCATAAAAATTTGCTGCATGAAAACAATCACTTGGGAAAATGCAAACACATACGTTTGGCATTTTATGTAGTGCACAAGGAGGCATGAAATCACGGCAGACTGAAGATTTCCAGAGGTCGTCTGAATAACTTGTTGCCTGCTGCCGTAGATGGAGGTGTATATTTTAGGGGCCGTCAATTAGATTTCCCCACCTTGCAAAGCCATCTACAGAAAATAGTATGAAAAGAACAAACTCCAGTGCCACCATGAGCCCCAATACCAAACCACAGGCATGTGAAGCACTATAATTACATTGCATCGAAATAAAGATGCAGAATAGAGAATTGAATGAAAGGCCAGGCCACACCAGAGGTACAGTAATTTACGTAATTTGAGTAATTTCACAGCAGTTTGTTCAACATTACACAGAGTACTTTTGCAGAATAGTTAAGAACAAGCGAAGCTACTGTAGTCATACCGGCCAACCCGCCCGAATTTTCATTGTGCCGTGTTCAGTTTATGTAGCCCGATGTTCCTGCATAATCACCCAGAGCAGGCAGAAATTTCGGTCCACGAGATAAAACTTTGGTGCTGCACGTACATTTGGAAAAGAGAATAACAACCACTTCCGCACCTTCATGTAGAATCACTGATAGTGGAGCACACAACACAGCGAGCGTCATACCCCCCACCCCCCCCCCCCCCCCCCCCCCCCGGTTACTAACAATTTTATTTTAAACAAGGCCCCCCTGTAGAAGCCGAAAAGTCTTTCATTTCAGTAAAGTGTGTTTGTCAGTGTTTTGATTCTGTACCTGTAATGACCGGAAGGGTTATTTACATTAAAATGCAAAAGGGCTGACTGCTGGGCCAGTTGGTATACATTTATAATGACAGAACACCACAAACGTGATAAGACGAAGAGAAGAACACAACACGAGCACTCACTAACAAGTGGAGATTTATTAAACATCTCTTTTTTGTAATATTCTGTTGTAGCCAGCAAAACAACCAATGTAATAGACTAGCAGCAGTTGATGAAAGACTACACAGCTTTATGCTTAGGACATCGTTACGCTAATTTATCATCTGCATGCAGTAACAAACTGATCGAAAGAGTCGCTAAGCATGAGGCAAAATACGGTAGGATTTATAAAACACTATAACACTAGTTCAAGAGAGACGTGGCATTTTTGAAGGTGAATCATTTTAATCTACTTTTTGTCTGTGCAGGCCTGGTTGCCAGCTTTATATAGAATATTTGAATAGATATGTTCCAGTTTTCGCATCTTCATACCGTTGTTTCCGCTGAAATCAGACTTCATTTCCACTTGTGTCATACTCGGCGGAGTCTTGGTTGTCAGCTGAAGGAACAGTGTCTGTCTGCAACGAAAACAGTAATTCTGATACGACATAGCATAGGTGTTCACATGAAAGCACAATTTTCGATCAGCCAGGCATCGATGTGGATGCAGCACCCATGTTTGCCCCTGTCTTAGAGTAACTTCGCCAGCCCAGCCTGTACACAAATTCGTCACCATTTCTATGTCATCTGAAAACGACAATCAAGAAGCCTGCATGCTGCCGCATACATACCCCCATCTACTTAAAGAGCTTTACTACTTTACACTGGGATCACGGTCACAGATATTGGCCCTGCGTTCCACGCAAATAAATCAATGAGAGATTTCAGAAAATCAGAATAATGAACCCCTCACATGGTGAAAATGATCCGCTGTCACAAAATGACCACACCAAATTTACCCACTCAGGAGAAAAAACTTGGCAGAAATAAAGAGGCACATAGAGAAGAATCAGTTTATAAATTTTGAGCAGCATTTATTGGACGACTTTTCGGAAATGCACTACTTGTGTTTACCCGAATAGGGTCCTACAAGATGAATAAACTAGACACAATTCTGAAGATTTCAAGCAAGGGAAATGATCGTTCCGCGACGGCTGAAACAAAATGATAGTGCACCGAGAATAGTGCGATATTATAAGGGCTTAACGGGAAGAAAATTCAATTATTCCACCACAGCTATCCGACAATTACATGGGCCAATCACTTGTTGAGTGCGCCCGATGGCCCAGCCAAGAGGTTTAACGAAACGCTCAACACATGGCGAAGGCGCACAAGCTGGCGCTCAACTAACACCGCTAAAAGGACGACATCAGCTCTCTTATCTGTTGCAATGAACCGGCTTGCCCGATCGTCCGGTCTAATCTGATGCAACAAAGCAAGCCCGTGATTTCATTCAATAGCCATTGCGAAAAAAAAAACATGAAGTTAAACAGCCAGTCAGGTAACCACGGTTCTTCTCGTATGCTGTTTGTTCAAATATTACATTTAAAAAGTCCCCAGTGAAAACATACACCCAATGAAAATGCGCAAACCGTTGCGGGAATACACTCACCGAGTTTGCCCCCACTGGCGCCGGGGTGTTGTTGCAACATGCGGACTTGAAGGTCGTAGAAAAACGGGCCGTGTAGCGCTGCCAGTGACAAACGGGCTCGCCGCTGCCTCCGCGACTCACTCCGACAAACAATTCGTAACAGCAATCCTCGCTTCATCATAGGTGAATCACAGCGGTGAAAAGGCTCGAGTGGCGCGGAACGCGGCCACCGGACCTGTGGATGCCGCCATTTCTCCGTATCCCATCATTCAAAGGAGAAATCACAGGGCGCAGAGAGAGATGGTGCGACAAGCATATCCTATAGGTTACAATAAGTTCTATAGGTTAAAAGGTAAAGGTTACATATACAATTTTGTTGATTTAACCTATAAATTAATAATGTAACCTCTAAACCGCTTTTACCTTCACGCTTGTAACCCTTAAAATGGACTGGGATAAAGAAAACATCAAAATGGTTCTATTGTAACCTTTATTCTATAGGTTACTTCCGTTTATAAGTTACAGTATAGGTTACAAGGATTAGAGTGTACGTACTGCTAACGTTTCGCTTGCGCGGCTTACGTATTCTACTACTTCATACAAACATACGTAGTACACCGGCACTGTTTCTAAACCAACTATGTCATTGTCCTTAATGATAGTGTCCTTCACCCAACTCATTAAGTGGTGTCCGGCAACGAACAGAACTGGTTTTGTATTCCTGCAGAGCTTCCTAGATCTACTACAATCCGCGGTTATTTCGTTTGGCCACCGGCTTTGTAGGCAACTATCTGCCCATGCTCGGCGATTCCGTGCGCCAAATTTTTGTTTCTTTGTTTGTTTTTGTTTGTTTGTTTTGTTTGTTTTTGTTTCTTCGGCTTTTTTTTGTCCTTTCCGGTGCCCCGCACCGGCTTGCGCTGCATTTGATCCTCACCGTTCGTCGTCCTTTTATTAGTCAGCTATAATACGTGCGTGCCCGGCCTGCAGCATTGTTATATCGTCTTTTTCTCGGTCTGTTGCACTTAGTGCAGATTCACCCTGAGGGGAGCGCAAACCTGCTGTGGGCTTTACGGGGTGCTTAAATGAGGAGCGGTTTTGACGGGACAGCCTTAATTGGTTAGGTTTGCTAAAGCACGCATTCTTTGCCATCGTGCCTCATAACTCACGTGTAGCTGCGACGTGTAAAGCCCCCAAATTTGAAATTTGAAATTTTGAATTTTTTCAACGCGTGCTAGTGGACGTAGCCCTCCCGTCTTAAACCGTTTTGCCTTCATTTGGTGTACTGACCGCCGTGCTGAATACTTCAATCGACGATGAAAAAAGCGCGCGTGCATCTATACACATTGCGCACAGCTCTTATTATTTCTACGCCGTGTATTTTGAGGCAGCTGTAGTCATTTTCTAGGCATGTAATCATTTTATGGGAAACGTTTTTGCCCTGTGATATTACATTTGCCATTGAAACCCGATTATGATAAAAAAATTCCCTCGCACTTCCCCGAAGGGGAGAGTGTGTAAGTGCGAATGCACGGTTGTTGATTGCGCGATTACGGTGGATATCGTGATCTTGGAGTGGAGAGGAGGCGCCCAACACCCGCAGTCACTGAGCGGAGAGAGGAGGTGGAGAGTAGCGCCCGCCGTTACGGCGAGGGCTACACGAGCGCCCTCACGCGTCGGAATGCGGAGCGCCCGCTACGCGAGCGAGAGCTCTCCCGCCCGAAGTGGAGAGGAGGCGCCCAACACCCGCAGTCACCGAGCGGAGAGAGGAGGAGGAGAATAGCGCGCGCCCATCTCCCCCCGTTGCTAGGGAAGACGAGGAGGAAGACGAGGAGCGCGCGCACCCGCAGCTGTTGCTATGCGGACTACGGCGGCGGACGATTCAGGCTCGCTTAAGAAGTGCATTCGCACTTAAAAGTCGGCCACCTTCGCAATTGAGATGCGAAAACTGAGGAAACAGCGGAGTGGTGGTCTACACTAGCTTTTACTAGGGTTTTCTCAGGTCTGCCCATTCACTTCAACTCAGCCAAAGTCCAAAGCCAACGCCCACTCTACCAACGCCCACTCACACTATTTTTCCGTCCGAACAGTCATCATTTCTCGGCATCGAACTCGATCCTAGCCTTACGTTTTGTTTTCATTTTGCACTACTTAAGCAGAAAACTGCATTTGGAATCCGGCCATTGTTGAAGGCACGGCCGTTTTTTTCTTATCATGCACTGCTATCATTGTATTTCACTTTTATTCATAGTCATATTAATTATGGCATTGCTTCCTGGGGTAATGCATATTCTTCCCATATCTCTTCCGTTCAACACATCCAGAATCAATCCATTCGCATTATTACTTGTAATTCATATCGTACTTCAGCTCTACCTGTTTTGCGCGAGAACAATATATTACCAGTGAATCAATTATTTAACTATAACTTAGGCATATTTTTTTACAAGTTACATCACTGTTACGTTTCATACGATGCCATAGATCTTGTTCACTTAAGGACAAGAAATTTCACCAGGTTTGCAGCCAATAACAACTTTTTATTACCTACTGTGCGTACTAATTACGGCAAGAAAACTTCTTGCTTTGCAGCAATTTCATTGTGGAATGGCCTCCCTCTCAACATAAAGTCTTCGTCATCCATAACCATCTTTAAAAACGCCTCAAAGATTTTTTGTTGTCGTTAACATAGGAAATCCACCTATATTTTATGGTTGTCTGCAAGTGTATGTTCTTGTACGCCTTTATTTTTTAATGTTGTAGTTCACGTTCGTTTCCTTGATTGATTGATTGTAGGGTTTAACGCGCCGACGCAACGCCGGCGATGAGGCGCGCCGTAGTGGAGGGCTCCGGATTAATTTTGACCACCTGGGGATCTTTATCGTGCGCCGAAATCATGTACACACGGGCGTTTTTGCTTTTCGCCTCCATACGTTCGTTTCCTGTTGTTTATTTGTCACTTTGTTTAATTCAGTGTTTGCTGATTCTCAAACTTGTGTCTCTTGATATTTGGATTTCTTTTTCTTGACTAGGTATCGTCAGGTATATTTGTTTTGTTTTGCTGCCTTATATATTTGCGTTGTGCATTTCTCATCGAGAGTCCCGTTACAGTCGTCAGACTCTGGGACCCTCGCCTGTATAATAATTTGCTTGTATGTTTCCGTACAAATAAAATGAATTTGAAATGAAGTACTGAGCGCCAAGAATGCGATGATAGCGTAATCGGATAGATGCCGGTTTCATGAATCAATGGACCCAGGTTTGATTGCGACCACGGGAAGCGGTTTTTTCTTGAGGCGCGCAGTCCCCACACCTACTCGTCGGCTGCTTGCCTCCTAGCCATTTTCTCTCACACTTCTTGGCCAAGCCGTTTCCTCCTCTCCACTTTGCTGCACCGAGTTTTGAGTGACGCCAGGCACGGATGAACTCATTGCAAGCTTAAACAGCACAGCTGTTTAAAAAGTGAACGCGGTGTCAGATCCCCCGCAGCTGCTCTTCCTTCAGCTTCTGGTTATCATAGACGCGCTAAATGCGGAGTGCTTGCCTCGAAACGTTCCGAACCAATATATCGGAGGAAGTACTGTCAATTATTACCGTTAGCTATTATTGCATTGCTGTATTCACTGCTAACGTAAGCAAGCTGATTGGGCCCGCCACAGCTTTCGGAGAATCAGGGTTCTGTGGGGCTAGTGTGCACCTGTTCTACTCACATGCCATCACGTTCAGGTGTCACGCGGCACACACTATTTTACAACTTTTGCGGTTCAATTCACATTTTAGAGCGCAGCTCTTATGCGTCCGCTCTCGTCGTTTGGCAGTGTAGGCGTCGGCGTTGGCGCTGGCGTCTGTGTAACCGAGAGAACGAAGAGGACACCAAAGAGAAACCGGTGGCGCGAGCCGCCGCGTGTCGAGAGCACAAAGAGGACACCGAAGCGAGGCAAGCGGCATCGCGGGCCACCGTGTGTCGAGAGAAGAAGACACCGCAGATAGGAAACCTGTAGCGCGTGCCGTTGTGTGTTCGCCGATGACGCGATCACTAATGCGTAGCACGTCCACCGATACCAATGCGTAAACAAAGCGCTGCATCACAGGAGCTGTCTGTGGCGCGGCTGTGGACCGCACCCACTCGCTGCCTCCTGCGATATCCGGATTTGCGTGGCAGTCGCACCGCGGAGGAGTAATATGGGAAGAATAAAAGTGGTCTTAACCATACATATTCGTCTGTCCGAAATTATTTGCTTCAACATATTTTGGAAAGTCGAGCCAGTTAACCAGCTGCGCTCACATTTCGCATAAGGGAGTATCGTAATTGTCAGCCAATTGTTTGTAAATTTTGTGAAGTGGGCACATAAGCCCCTCAAAGCTCTCGATGCCTGGCCAATGCCCCAACGGGTATGTGCCACAAAGAATAGATTAACAAGTGGTTGTTCCACCGCTGGCAAACTGCGGAGATAGCGTGGTTGGTAGCGCGCTTTTCGCACATACTGAAAAAAGTGGCAGGCAAGCAGAATATTTACGTGGTGTGTTCTGCGCCTTCGAAACTAAAGGCGATGTTCAAAAATGTAAATTTGCTGAACCAAACCATGCAAAACGTGCTATGGTCTTGCGTCATAAAACCCGTCAGCGAATTCGTCGAATGCGCAGTTGGCGTTTTTTATAAAATTCCCTTCTCCTATGGCGCATCTTACATCGGCCAAATTGGCCGGTGTTTGAATGATAGACTTCGAGTGCAACAACGCCTGCAAACAACTGAAATCGCCGCTCCATACAGCTGCCCACTGTGCTTGGTGTGGATGCGCGGCTGGAGCATGCAACTGTGCTGTCATGCTCTCGGGGGCAGAGAGTGAGGGAGGTGGAAAAGGCTTTTGATTAATATGTTCTCGGAGGGACATAAAGCATGTGTTAAGCGTGCCGACAATAGCGCGCACTGATAGGGAGATCGCGCTGCTAAAGAAAAAAATCCGATTTCTCGTGAGCACACGTGAGCACTGTTTCACCACGATAGTACCCCCATTTCTACCTCGCATGCATACATGTAACGATGAACACGTTCATTAAACCAGTTCTAAGTTTACGCGCCAATATAAGTTTTGTCCGTTCCGCTGTCCCTATCATTCGTCCAAGGATGCAGCGCCCGCTAAATTTCAATTCAATACCGGCGTTGACCTTCAATTAAAGCTTTTTCTTGCGTTTGTTTGACCGACTTATGAAATATAGTAACTTTAGTAGGTTGGAAGAAGATGTCTATTTTGTTTATAAACCTAGCCTTAGACATTATGTCCCAAATTGGGAACCAATCTACTCGCAGTTCTAACATGCTCGGCCTCATTCTGACGACCGGCCCTGAAACAGTTGGTGCCTTGCTACAAATAGATGGATTTTGCGATCATAACCTTCATCAAGTAACCCCTGACATTCGGCTTGCGTTCACTGGCACTGAAACGAAAAAAAAAACCACGGTTACAGTAAAGGTGACTACAGCAAAATTAACGCCGAACTCGAGACCTTCTATACTGACACATTCCTGCCATCTTTCTACGGTCGTACCATCAGTGATAACTGGGTGCTCTACAGAGACAAATTATTTTCCCTAGCCGACCGGTAAATTCCCATATTTCAGTCAAAAATGATAAAAATTACCCCTAGCTTGGAAACAAAAAGAAGCGTTTATATCGCGCAGACCTCTTCAAGGAGTACTGACACCAAATTTTTACGTCATGTTTTTATTGCTTAGATCGATGCCTACGGGGCTAACTATCATGAAACAGTAGTTCAAATACATCAGCCGACGATCAATGAGGAGGTATAACGCAGCGAAAACCACCGTCAACGGCTTCTGTTTGCAAAAGCCCGGACTTCGCATGCGGCCAAAGGTATGCTAGTACGTCACGGTTTCCGCTGAAGAAGGCCGGCGCTATCACGTGGGTATGCAAAAACCTGTGACGCTCCCAACGCGCCATACGGTTGCGCCTTGCCATTAGCCGAATGCCGGGTGGACATCACGGATTAGCGGAGCAGGCGGCTACGTCACCTTGTTTGTTCTACCACACCCTGATGTCACACGATGTCGTTTAGGTGGAAGCCTCCAGCACAGCAGTATCGTCGGTGCTACATTTGCAATCAATTTAGGATAGGTTCCACGTGACGCATGCTGTTCATACTTTACGCAGGGTATCCTGGTGGGTAAAGGAAACGAACTGTACAATAATATCAGGCCCGAAAATTGGTGTCAGTACCCCTTTAACACCGTTGGTTGGGCAGTTGAGCGCGCGTGAAATCGGCTCCGGGAACCCGATGCGACCTCAGTGTTCTGCACAGGCACACTGGCGTCTGCGCTGCACTGGCCGTAAACCCGCTCAGTAAAACTCTGTTGCTTTGCACCTTCCTGAAAGCTTTTTATTTTTCCCAGAACATGGAAATATCCATGCCCTACTTGAAATCCTGACGGCATTGCACATTCTTAAACTTTCAGCTTTTCCTTCATGCATAACGCATTGCAAATAACTGTGATTCCCATAGCAAGTGGAAAATCGAACCAGTTTGTAAGAATAAAATGTCAAGCCATGTCATGATAACAGGGTTTACAAACTGTATATATATTCGACCAGGAGAATAGCCTGAGGGGGAACTTTCAGAGACTGAAAAAATAAAATAAAAACGATTTTGAAAATTTATAAAACGAAATGAAAGAAAAACGGAAATAGCATGTAAATGACACGGGCTTGCAGGGTTTTATTCATAGTCACTTCGACCTTCCAAACTCAAGTCTGTAACAGGGCTGGACGAAGCTACTCGGGTGCCCATTCATTGAGCTTACTTGAAACACGAAAAAAAATAATGTTTTTTTTTCTGCATCCTGTCTGCACTATGCTGTTACTAAACATGTGAATAATTGTAATTCATATGCTGAGATCAAAGTTGGGGGGGAGGAGTAGGCGGGGGGTGCTGGAGCATGTAACAGTCCGGCGCTTTCTGTCTTTGCATGGGGTGTTTTCTTCTGGAAATGATCATTTATACATCGTCACTAAAGTATGTTTGGACAAGATGATCATGGTTCAAGCACAGCTATAATGGCTCTTCGTTAAACAGCCAGCGCCTGCTTTTCAATTCTCGCGCGCTAGCAGAAAGCATGCCGATAGCGTTAAGGATCGCGACATTTCCGTCTACCGACCATAAATTGAGTAGCTTCAGTTTCCACGCAAAGTAGATGAAAGCACCTAGAAGCTCAGCAATAAAAGACAAAATGTTGTAGGTATATTTACAAAGGCAAATAACAGTGAGTAGAAGCGACACCGTCGCGTTCCTTGTCGTTTCCTCCTCGTCAAAATGGCTCTCTGTTTTTCTTTTCCTTTTTTTGCGCCCAGTGTCGCGTCGCTTCGAGCTGTGGTTTTGCTTATCGTCAGGAGGGGCGCTATTTTTTTCGGCTGTCTACGATCACAGGACTCCCAAACCAAGGAAAACACGCATTTCTAACGTCAAAACCCCGTCATTCCCAAAGACGGCCGCCAGTTTACAGAATCCGGCCCCTTGTATTACTACAACTTGAGTATGCACAAACCAGCAGCGGCGTGATAACTGCTAATTAGATTACGTCTGGTGTGCGTGGACGCAACACTTGCCACGGGGGAAACATAGCGATCCGCGGACAACGATACGCAGCACGCTGCCGAACAAGCTTTCACGCACGTGTCTAAAAAAAAAGGGAAAGGGGGAGGAAGAGCAGTGCACGAAACGCGAAGTGTTACCATAACCACTACATAATTAACAGTCAGAGCAGGCAATACTAGCTACAGGACATTCGTAATTGAAAATAAATGTAATCCAAACGAAAGGCTTACCTCCGACAAGCTCCCATGGAAAGTCTGGTCCTTCCGTCTTTTTACAGCGAAGCTGTATACCTCTCGCTGGTGAGAAAATGTCGTGGCGTAAACACAAAACGCACTGCAGAAAAGCCAACTTTCACTGGCCATGGTGATGATGGTGAATTGAAGAAAAAAATGGTTGCCATGTCCGGATTCGAACCTGGGTCCTTCGCGATACGTAGCCGACGTCAATACGATTGTGCCATTCCGACACGGTCGAAGCAGTTCGGATTTGGAGAGGGGTACATGGACGTACCAAGTAATTAACCATAAATATGCACCCCTCAGTCCAACCACGACGATGGTTTCAAATTCGTTTCAATAAGCATCAAGCCGCATATGATGGATGATAAGGACCAGTGAACAATGGGAACACCCTCACACGCGTTCCTGGTAAAGGTTAGGTTGCAGCTGCTTTCGAAAAAGCCGTTTGACGACATTCGAAACCCTTGTGTAAAGTGCGAACCGCACAATGGTTTATAACCACGCCCGCGGCAATGGGACCACGTTCGATCACCCCGCGTGTGTTTCCCGGTTGCATAAGAATGTAGCGAAAATTGTCGCGGAACCAATCACGGTCTACCGCAGTGACCACAAAGCGATTATCACTACCATTACTCTAAAGTAATAATAGAGAGTTTTAGAATAACGTACGCAACCATACGAAAACAGTTAGCGAACACCATTTCTTTGCGTCGTTCTCACTGCGCATGCGCCGTACGTTAAGCCGCTTCTGCGTTTAGCGGACGGACGCTATTTTAGCTAAATAGCGTGCGCACGTGAGGCCGTTTGCGTTTCCAACATGGCGGCAGGTAGCCCGGCAAGCATCCACGATTCCGCTTTTCTGTCGACAGTAATTTGCTCCCAATGAACCAAGTTGTTTGCCCCTGTGTTTTTAAATACGTCGAGTGCTTAGCACATCGCCCCTCGCGCGGCTCCATATCGTCGCGACATGGCTGACTGCCCGAACGAAGCTTTGTAGCCAGGCCAGCGACCGAAGCGGTGTTTGCGTGTGTGTGTGTGTGTGTTGGGGGCGTGTTCTAAATGAAATGCGACGTAGTGTTTCTGCGGGTGGACAGTGCTTCCCATGGTCTGGATTAACTTTCTCGAACGACGTACGACTCATCATCATCATCATCATCAACCTCGCACATGGAGGAGGGAGAATCACGTGACAATCGTGAAGCCTAATCATAAAAAATAAAAAGGAAAGACTGATGGGAGATGTTCCACTCACGTGACAGGCAAGTGGTAGTTCTTTGCGCCTCATGTGGCCCTTTGCCGACGCTGCGTGCGTGCGTCTATCTGTTTGGTTGCCGGGCCGTCCGCGTATTCGAGTTTCGGCGACGAGTCATTGCGCGCAGCTCTGCCTGCAACCCGAAACGCGCAGCGGGCTGATCGTGCGGGCAAAGTGGTCGGACGGGAGAGGCAGAAAACATCTTTCTTTACTGAGCTTTCGGACCCGTCGAAGTTCACGCTGCAGTCGGAGTGTTGTGTGCCGCCGCCGCGTGCAGAAGTGATGATCTTTTCAACTTTGCCACTCAGGCAAAGTTGAAAAGATCAACCATTTCAACCATTTCTTTAAATTTATTGCCAAGGCGCAGTCAGTCCACAATTCAGCAAGGTCCCTCCCAGGCGTAATCTAGCATTCGTTTTTTTTTTTCATATACGTATCGCACCGATCGAGCGGTCCTCAGCGGACGAACAGCCGGCGTACTGCTCGCGACGCGAGGGGGTCACACCCAACATAAGGGTTCTGAACCCTTTGTTTTCGGATTCAGATTTACGACGGGCAAGAGGAGGCAACCGATGGCCGGTCGATTGCAGTTCAGACTTGGAACGCACGTCGTGGCGGTGTGTTCATTCGAAACGCGTCTCGGGATTGTTTTGAAGTTGAATAAAATGTATGCGCCAAACCCAGGCATTCAGTTCAGGGCGTTCTGTGCGTTGCACGAAAGAAGTCGCGGGACTTCAACGTCTTTATGAACGTACTACAGGTAAGAGAATATTCATCGCGTGCTGTGGCCGTGTTGCATTCAATACTATCGGGAGCGTTGTTTACAATTGTTTGGATAGGTAAAATCCAACACCGGCACTCGCTCGCAGATCAGCCGGCGAGTCATTTCGCAAAACATTGGACAGATGGCGCCTTATGCATTAGCGTGGCGCAACACAAAACTGATGAGACGCTCTACTAAAACTCCGTTTGCGGTGTTTACGTAGCGGGACGCAAAAATTTAGCGTTTAGCGTACGCAAGGCAACAAACGCTGTACTAATTCTCTATAATAAAACTACCCCCCATCTCATGTGCGATGTTTGATATAGCTTCGCTGGACATTCACGTTCGCAGGGCGGATGGCGGCCAATTTTTTTTTCTTTTAGCGGAGGGGGTTAGGATATTTAGCCATGACTTCCCTCTAATATTGTCACCTGCCACGATTGTTTACTGCTCTAAAAAGAAATTGCGAGCGCAGCACCAAGATGTAAAACATGCGCGCCTTCGCTGCACGTGGTACGTGAAACAGCAGGCGTCAGGGAATAGTTTACCGTCTGTATGGTCAAAGGTAAAGGCCAACATGCAAACATTAGAGATATCGTCCCTCTCGCATGTATCCCCATGGTACGAGTTGTTTAGCCCCGCCCTTGTAACTTTCCTTAACTGTAACATTTTTAGTTCACGTGAACTGCGTAGATGGCGCTACCTAGCACATTTATCGCAGGACCTCTGTCACTTCTAAAATTTTTGCAATTTTGAACTTTTTCGTTGAAGACTGCTGTATGTTGAATAAAAGAATCAGAGCCAGCTACCTTGATTACATACCGACAAAAAAAGCATTGAAACTTGCTAATTTCGCGCGGGCACCCACAGCAGGAAAATAGGTTAAAAGATTCTAGCACATTTAGACGAGCGAGGTCAGTAGATGTACAAACTTTGTCACCAAATGTCGTCTTTTCACCACCAAAGTTAAATAAAAAACCCGGTCGAATGCATTCCAGACGTTGCAACGCCGATCGAATGAACTGATAAGTGTTTGTCTGTCGATAAATGACGTTCGAAATGTGAATTGAACGCTTTTGTCGAACTGGTTTGAAAAGAATGTTGCAGCTACAGAACCACGGCATTCAGCCAGTTTCCAGGGCGTGTGCTAAGTGCGACCAATTGCACGTTCCATACTATTGAAGTCCGCGGGAACACTTCAACGGTGTGCTTTAAAAGCGAACTAATACTACAAAGAGTGTAAGATAATAAAAAGCTTCATTGAAGCGCGTTCTTCGCTTGTGCCCGGGCCGCTTCGTTCCCGCGATGGTCAATACTGAAACGACGGAAAACTGTTTTATTTTCTGCTTGCATACAAGTGCTGTTCGTCGGATAGTCGTAAAATCTTTTCCAAAAAGCGGACTCGACCAGCGCACGTCCAACCCGCTACATTGCAGATTTACTCAGCAGCAAAAAGGAACAGGACGCTCATTTCTTTGGGGAATGCAACCGGCTTGGACAAGAGAAGGCAGTTCCTTATGGCATATAGCGTGCTCGGCCATCTCACACAAAGACTGATGAGATGCAGTCTGCACAATAACAGGAACGTGAAACCATGCTTAAATTTCATGCTTACGACCCACAGGTTTTGCTGCCCATCTTCTTGTGTTCAATACACAATCTGTGCGTTGCCTTGGGCAAGCCTTTAAAGCACCAGCTGCTGATAACGTGCCCATGTCACCAACTGCGGGTCCGATGATACCAACCTGCGCCTAAGCGACTGGACATTCACCCAGAATACGCCCAAAGAGACAGCGGTAGATATATCGTACGAGGATTTAAACAAGCCAAACAGCACAATAGCATTTAGCGCTCATAGGACATGCGTCCGTCTAACCATGTATAAATTTATTTTCTATGCCCACCGGTGCGTAATCAACTTGCTCTTTTTTCAAAGCGCCTGACAGTTGATTCATGGATATGATACCATGCACACTTGCTGTTTTGTAACATTTTGAGTAATAATGTTGATGTGGAGGATTATTGTTTCTCTCTGGCGACATAAGGACAATCCTTGCTCTACTGAATTCAGCCCGAGCCTTCGGACATGAACTCAGAACAAACGGGCAATATGCTACAAATGCTCGAATACATCAACGAACGGGCAAGCGAATTGGCCAACAGTCATGCGGAGCTTCCGACACATGTCCGGGAAATCAAATACGCCCAGCTAACACTACAAAAACAATTATCTCATACATTTCCGCCGTCTTAAATCTCCAGAATATAAATCTAAATCAACAGAGCAGCTCGGTGACGACCTTACAGCTGTCAGTGACATAGTAGGCAAAACTGAAATAACTCACTCAAGCTCAATCACAAATTTTTTAAGTGCAATGCACTTCATTAAGGACTGAAAAATAGCAGTGCGCACGGGAAATCCTGGCTACATGCACTACGGGGTCCAAGATATCGCTAGGGGGCCGATCAATTGCTTGTCAATACGACAACTAGTGCGTTGCACTTGAACCTTTAACACCAAGCGCATTACGTGCCTTCACCAATGCGGGTCACGTCGTACTCAATGCTGCCCTACGTGGTACTTCACCCAGCAAGTACTGCTCAAGCGACGGGTACTTAGTGTACGAGTACACCAAAACCTGTATTCACTCGTACTCAACTGATCTCTACTCATGTATGTCTGTACTACTCCACTCAATCTGCTCTCCCTCGCAAGCGTACTCAAACTATGCTCATTCTTACTCATCTGTACTCACGTGCACTAAATCGGTGCTCACATTTACTCGCTTTCAAAAATGTTGCTACTAATTTGTTTTCGCAACCTACCACTTGTGTTCACGCGTTGCACTAGGCCTAGGGACCTAACCAAGCCAGAGCTAGAGAATGTTTCCAGCCCGTACCAGCATGGTTCTTCTGGTTCCATTTCCACCGTTTTGTCTAGCTGAAACTGGCAAAAGTGTCAGCGTGCGTTATACATGCAAGCACCCTCCCGCAATTCTCCCTTCGAACAATTTGAACAAAGAAAATGCAGCAAAGCCACCTATGCTCCCCGGGCTTTCCCTATGGGAACCCCGTGATGAACAGTTGCCAAGAGCGGCAACACAATGGAAGAGGCAATGGAGAGAGCTGAATACCTCATTTTACCTTTCTTTAAGGGGTGCCGCGAGATTCGTGGGACTCGTGCACACACGTCGGGACTTGAGTGCGTCATCAAACTCACAAGTTCTTACTCTCGAGTACAGTACTGATATTACTACACGAGAGTGCATGTACTCTGGAGTTCATGTACTCGCGAGTACTGCATTCATAAGTACTACTCGCGAGTGCATGCACTCGTGAATACAGTACTTTCAAGTAATTGTACTTACACCTGCACCTCACTAGTCATCATACTCCCATTTTTTGTCTGGCTGTGTACTCACTCATTTTTGTGCTAACGTTTTGGGTCTGTGCTGTCTCATCATCATGCCCACTCGCGAATTTGAGTAAAAATCAGTATACTCGCGAGGGAGTACGCCGACCTATGGTCTGCGACACTGCAGAGAGCTTAGGGTTACAGGTCTTGTAATCTCGCCTGGGTGAATTGGAGGGCAGGGATCGGCAGAAGAGCCTGCTCGTTCAAGGAATCGCGGACTCGCAGCAGTGGTGGCGCAATGCAGAGGAAAAGGTACTAGATGAAAGCGCCACATGGGATTGGCAAGATATCAAAAATTAATGAAGAAATTTCACAAAAATGACTGAAAATGAGGCAGATTTCGTTCACCACATAGGCTCTTTTTGCAGCTCTAAATCTCATCTGATCCCCGCAAGGGCACCTTGAGTAATCTTGGTGACGGTGAGTGGCGACACCGCGTACCCCGAGCCCCCCATACTTAAGCTGTCACCTACCGTGGCTAGAAGTTGAAAGGTGAAGGGTTAGAAGCCGTGAACGGTGGCCGTCGGAGCCTTGGTCAAGCTCCAGGCGATGGGCTTCCGGCCTGTCTACCAGGCAGGGAGCTCCGGGACCTCTTTGACTACCAGGGTAAGGTCAAAGGAGAAAGTACCCCCGTCTCCCTGCTTTCCAATGTATCATATGGCATTTTCCAACCCCCCCCCAGACGTGATCGCCCCCCGAAAAGGGGCCGCAGCGGTTTCCTTTCCACAACTTCCTGACTTGAGTCCTCCGCAACCGAACAACTATCCTCGCCTCATCTTGATGGAATCTGTAGACCAATCAAAACCTCTTGCTTCACAGTCGGTATTTCTCATTTCAAAGTTTCTTGACGGTATTGTTGGAGGGTCGTATAAGGCCAAAAAACATCGAACCGGTGAAATTCTTGCCGAGGTCAGTAGCAAGGATCAGGCCAAAAAACTTCTTGCTCAAACCGGCAGCGCCGATCTGCCAATCCGAGTCATGGCCCACCGCAGCCTAAACAGCTCCCAGGGCGTGATTTCCGACTATGACCTATTGAATGAAACTGAAGCCGACTTGCTGAAGGGCCTTCGTGACCAGGGCGTAACAGCGGTCAGGCGAATAACTATACGAAGAGATGATAAACACATACCAACAAAGCACCTCATCCTAACCTTTGACAGGTCGAGCCTTCCGGAATACATCAATGCAGGTTTCGTGCGATGTCCAGTCCGGCCTTACATCCCGAACCCGCGGCGCTGTTTCAAGTGCCAACGGTTCGGGCACGGCACGAACTCCTGTCGCGGCCGACTTACCTGCGCGAAATGCGCCCAGCACGACCACGCGTCCGAAAATTGTAACGTGCAACAGTCTCTTTGCATAAACTGCTAGGGTCCACACGCGGCCTACTCCAGGAAATGTGAAAAATTTCAACTTGAAAAGAAAATCATAAACATCAAGGTAACCGAAAACATCACCTTCTCAGAGGCGCGGAAAGGTTCGCCTCCTTCCCTCTGGGCAGGTACGCCGACGCAGCTCGCCGGGGGGCGGAGCGGCGTCTGGTTTCGGCGGAGACCCAGTACCGAGAGTAGGACTTGGTCCCGCCCCAAGCCCCCCTGGGTTGCCTCTTGCAGCCCAACCCGCCTCCGCACCGCTCGCTGGACCAGCAGCGGCTGTGGTGGCATCCACGTCCGGTGGGAGTGATGCTGCATCCTCCACTTCCGCTCCACCGTCCCAAACCACACGCGAGGGCACGGAGATGGAGACGGAGGCAGTCGCAGCGACCCCTCCCCGCCTCACTGCCTGTGCCATCTGTGGTGCTCCCCACGCCTTCGCACTGGCAGCGCAGGCAAAGAACACCCGAAAGGGTACCACGTCAAGGGGCCCAGTCCGCTGGGCACCCCTTGCCATCAGATGATGACATGGACGTCGAGCCCTTCCGGCTTTCATCGCAGCGGAAGGAACGGGCTGCGACGTCCAGGTCAGTAGAGAAGGCCAGAAAGCCCTCCCAAGAGTCCAAGCCCCGAAAGACCCTACATAAATAAACACACTCCAGTAGCTCTAACACATCATAATGGGAAGAGAAAACATAGTTCAATGGAACTGCAGAGGCCTTCTGAATAATCTTGATGACGTGCATGAGATTCTGCATGCCAACCAGCCAAGTTTAATGTGTGTGCAGGAAACACATCTGAATTCCAAACACACAAATTTCTTGAATAGTTACCTGGTAACAGAAAGACAGGGATGGCTGCACACACTCTTCTGGCGGTGTGGCCATAATCGCCCGCAAATCCTTAGCATGCCACCCTGTCACCTTGAACACCGTCTCTTGAGGCTGTAGCCGTCCGCACGATAATTTTTAATAGGTTGATAACGGTATGCTCCATCTACATCTCTCCTGATCTTGCACTTCTGAGCTCTGACTTTGAGGCGCTGGTCGACCAGCTTCCTGAACCGTACATCTTAACAGGCGACTTCAATGCACACAATTCTCTTTGGGGCTCTTCTCGCACGGATGCCCGCGGTCGCCTGATAGAGAAGTTTTAACATCCTCTGGAGCATGCCTTTTCAACAAGAAACAGCCTACATACCATAACATAGGACACAATACATACTCAAATCTTGACTTGGCTATTGGTTCGGCAATTCTCTTTCCATGTCTTGAGTGGGGAGTGGGCACTGACCCATATGGCAGTGACCACTTCCCCACTTCACTAACATATATAGGTAAAGGCCCAAGCAGTTCATCTTCCCATAATAGGTTCAATGAAGCACGAGCTAACTGGAACACATTTACAGAGACATCGAAACTACACCACACATCCATAGGACACCTACACGTTGAAGAAGCAACCCAACTCCTCACGGCGCACATCCTCGACGCCGCCGAAAAGTCCATTCCCCACGCCTCTGGTGTCCCGCGCAACCAGAGGAGGCCGTGGTGGAATGAGGACTGTAGGCGGGCGCGAGAGGCCCAGAACAAGGCGTGGGGTATCCTTCGACGGTACCCCACGTCGGGCAACCTTATTTTGTTCAAACGGGCCAAGGCGTTTGGAAAACGCCTTGTGCCCGTTTGGAAACGTGTGCTAGGCAAAGGAGAGAGTTGGCGCACCTTCCTTACATCTAATAACTCATACACAGACACATACAAAGTCTGGACACGAATACGAAAACTAAAAGGACAACAGACACACAGCCTGCCCCTGGTTAGTACAACAGGGGAACACTGGAAGACCAGGCTAACACACTTGCACAACACTTTCAACACGTTTCCAGCTCTGCACACTACACAAACACTTTCCTGAGACATAAAACCGCTTGTGAAAAGAAGTCCTTACATGATAATAACAGGTCAAAATCTGGTTACAACTCTGAATTTACTCTCTATGAGCTGAAGGCTGCCCTGAGCACATGTAAACCTTCAGCTCCAAGCGCAGATCAAATTACATCACATGATACAACACCTACACCCAGATACTCTTAAACACTCCTACACTTATACAACAACATATGGCTTTCGGGGCACATTCAAATCTTGGAGGGAGGCTATTGTAGTGGCGCCTAAGCGACTGGACATTCACCCAGAATACGCCCAAAGAGACAGCGGTAGCAATATCGTCACGAGGATTATAACAAGCCAAACAGCACAATCGCATTTAGCGCTCATGGGACATGCGTCCATCTAACCATGTATAATTTATTTTCTATGCCCACAGGTGCGTAATCAACTTGCTCTTTTTTCAAAGCGACCTGACAGTTGATTCATTGGATAGAGATACCATGCACACTTCTGTTTTGTACATTTTGAGTAATAATGTTGATTGTGGAGCATTATTGTTTCTCTCTGGCGACATAAGGACAATCCTTGCTCTACTAGAATTCAGCCCGAGCCTTCGGACACGAACTCAGAACAAACAGGGCAATATGCTACAAATGCTCGAATACATCAACGAACGGGCAAGCGAATTGGCCAACAGTCATGCGAGCTTCCGACCATGTCCGGGAAATCAAATACGCCAGCTAACACTACAAAAACAATTTATCCATACATTTCCGCCGTCTAAAATCTCCAGAATATAAATCTAAATCAACAGAGCAGCTCGGTGACGACCTTACAGTTGTCAGTGACATAGGTAGGCGAAACTGAAATAACTCACTCAAGCTCAATCACAAATTTTTTAAGTGCAATGCACTTCTTAAGCGACCCTAAACCTGCGTCCACCGGCGATGTCCGGGCACGTGGAGATGGGCGCCCGCAGCCTGGCCGCTGACATGGCACATACCCACGTGGGGGATTGGCCAGGAATCTCCTCGTCTTCCTTGGCAATGGGGGGAGATGGGCGCGCGCTGCCTGGCCGCTGACATAGCACATACCCACGTGGGAGATTGGCCAAGAATCGGGCGTGAGAAGGGCTAATGCACCTGCTTAAAGGAGTACTGACACGAAATTTCAAAGCTGAGATCCGCTCTAGCAATCAAGTACAACGACAACACAAATAGGTGTCTGTGAATAAATGCATCTTTCTTTGTAGTTGTGTGTGTGTGTGTGTGATCTCTCTTTCGCGAACATTACCGAACCGCGCAAATTCAACTCGTGCATTCGCACTTTCACATTCTTCCCCTCGGGGAAATGCGGGGAATTTTCTTTCACGCTGCGCTCAATCAAAGTAAGACTAAAAAAATTTGTCAGTGCAAAATCACTGGTACTCACTCTCCAAATACAGATTGTTGTGGTACTCACTTGAACTCAAACCCATTAGTCGTCACAAGTACTCGTACTCAATGCGTACGGGTACTTCAGCAGTGCTCACGAGTACTGGTACTCAAAACCTGTATTCACTCGTACTCAACTGATCTCTACTCACTTGTACTCGTACTCCGTCTGTACTACTCCACTCAATCTGCTCTCCCTCGCAAGCGTACTCAAACTATGCTCATTCTTACTCATCTGTACTCACGTGCACTAAATCGGTGCTCACATTTACTCGCTTTCAAAAATGTTGCTACTAATTTGTTTTCGCAACCTACCACTTGTGTTCACGCGTTGCACTAGGCCTAGGAACCTAACCAAGCCAGAGCTAGAGAATGTTTCCAGCCCGTACCAGCATGGTTCTTCTGTTCCCCTTCCACCGTTTTGTCTAGCTGAAACTGGCAAAAGTGTCAGCGTGCGTTTTACATGCAAGCACCCTCCCGCCAATTCTCCCTTCGAACAATTTGAAGAAAGAAAATGCAGCAAAGCCACCCATGCTCCCCCGGCTTTCCCTATGGGAACCCCCGTGATGAAACAGTTTGCCAAGAGCGGGCAACACAATGGAAGAGCAATGGGAGAGAGCTGAATACCTCATTTACCTTTCCTTTAAGGGGTGCCGCGAGATTCGTGGGACTCGTGCACACACGTCGGGTACTTGAGTTGCGTGATCAAACTCACAAGTTCTTACTCTCGAGTACAGTACTGATATTAGCTACACGAGATTGCATGTTACTCTGGAGTTCATGTACTCGCGAGTACTGATTCATAAGTACTACTCGCGCGTGGCATGCACTCGTGAATACAATTACTTGCAAGTAAATGTACTTACACCTGCACCTCACTAGTCATCACACTCCCATTTTTTGCCTGGCTGCGTACTCACTCAGTTTTGTGCTAACGTTTTGGGTCTGTGCTGTCTCATCATCATACCCACTCGCGAGTTTGAGTAAAAATCAGTATACTCGCGAGTGAGTACGCCGACCTATGGTCTGCGACACTGCAGAGAGCTTAGGGTTACAGGTCTTGTAATCTCGCCTGGGTGATTTGGAGGGCAGGGATCGGCGGAAGAGCCTGCTCGTTCAACGAATCGCGGACTTGCAGCAGTGGTGGCGCAATGCAGAGGAAAAGGTACTAGGTGAAAGCCCGCCACATGGGATTGGCAAGATACCAAAAATTAATGAAGAAATTTCACAAAAATGACTGGAAATGAGGCAGATTTCGTTCACCACATAGGCTCTTTTTGCAGCTCTAAATCTCATCTGATCCCCGCAAGGGACACCTTGAGTAATCTTGGTGACGGTGAGTGGCACCACCGCGTACCCCGAGCCCCCCATACTGAAGCTGTCACCTACCGTGGCTAGAAGTTGAAAGGTGAAGGGTTAGAAGCCGTGAACGGTGGCCGTCGGAGCCTTGGTCAAGCTCCAGGCGATGGGCTTCCGGCCTGTCTACCAGGCAGGGAGCTCCGGGACCTCTTTGACTACCAGGGTAAGGTCAAAGGAGAAAGTACCCCCGTCTCCCTGCTTTCCATGTATCATATGGCATTTTCCAACCCCCCCGCACCCACCGACGTGATCGGCCCCCCGAAAAGGGGCCGCAGCCGGTTTCCTTTCCACCACTTCCTGACTTGAGTCCTCCGCAACCGAACAACTATCCTCGCCTTCATCTTGATGGAATCTGTAGACCAATCAAAACCTCTTGCTTCACAGTCGGTATTTCTCATTTCAAAGTTTCTTGACGGTATTGTTGGAGGGTCGTATAAGGCCCAAAAAACATCGAACCGGTGAAATTCTTGCCGAGGTCAGTAGCAAGGATCAGGCCAAAAAACTTCTTGCTCAACCGGCATCGCCGAATCTGCCAATCCGAGTCATGGCCCACCGCAGCCTAAACAGCTCCCAGGGCGTTGATTTCCGACTATGACCTACTTGAATGAAACTGAAGCGACTTGCTGAAGGGCCTTCGTGACCAGGGCGTACAGCGGTCAGGCGAATAACTATACGAAGAGATGATAAAACACATACCAACAACGCACCTCATCCTAACCTTTGACAGGTCGAGCCTTCCGGAATACATCAATGCAGGTTTCGTGCGATGCAGTCCGGCCTTACATCCGAACCGCGGCGCTGTTTCAATGCCAACGGTTCGGGCTCACGGCACGAACTCCTGTCGCGGCCGACTTACCTGCGCGAAATGCGCCCCAGCACGACCACGCGTCCGAAAATTGTAACGTGCAACAGTCTCTTGCATAAACTGCTAGTGTCTACACGCGGCTTACTCCAGGAAAATGTGAAAATTTCAACTTGAAATAAAAATCATAAACATCAAGGTAACCGAAAACCATCACCTTCTCAGAGGCGCGGAAAAGGTTCGCCCTCTTCCCTCTGGCAGGTACGCCGACGCAGCTCGCCGGGGGGGCGGAGCGGCGTCTGGTTTCGGCGGAGACCCGAAGTACCGAGAGTAGGACTTGGTCCCGCCCCCAAACCCCCTGGGTTGCCTCGTGCAGCCCAACCCGCCTCCGCACCGCTCGCTGAGGACCAGCAGCGGCTGTGGTGGCATCCACGTCCGGTGGGAGTGATGCTGCATCCTCCACTTCCGCTCCACCGTCCCAAACCACACGCCGAGGGCACGGAGATGGAGACGGGAAGCAAGTCGCAGCGACCCCCCTCCCTCGCCTCACTTGCCTGTGTGCCATCTGTGGTGCTCCCCACGCCTTCGGCACTGGCCAGCGCAGGCAAAGAACACCCGAAAGGGTACCACGTCAAGGGGGCCCAGTCCGCTGGGCACCCCCTTGCCATCAGATGATGAGATGGACGTCGACCCCTTCCGGCTTTCATCGCAGTGGAATGAACGGGCTGCGACGTCCAGGTCAGTAGAGAAGGCCAGAAAGCCCTCCCAAGAGTCCAAGCCCCGAAAGACCCTACATAAATAAACACACTCAGTAGCTCTAACACATCATAATGGGAAGAGAAACATAGTTCAATGGAACTGCAGAGGCCTTCTGATAATCTTGATAACGTGCATGAGATTCTGACATGCCAACCAGCCAAGTTTCAATGTGTGTGCAGGAAACACATCTGAATTCCAAACACACAAATTTCTTGAATAGTTACCTGGTACACCGTAAAGACAGGGATGGCTGCAAACACTCTTCTGGCGGTGTGGCCATAATCGCCTGCAAATCCTTAGCATGCCACCCTGTCACCTTGAACACCGCTCTTGAGGCTGTAGCCGTCCGCACGATAATTTTTAATAGGTTGATAACGATATGCGCCATCTAAATCCTCTCCTGAATCTTGCACTTCTGAGCTCTGACTTTTGAGGCGCTGGTCGACCAGCTTCCTGAACCGTACATCTTAAACAGGCGACTTCAATGCACACAATCTCTTTGGGGCTCTTCTCGTCACGGATGCCCGCGGTCGCCTGATAGAGAAGTTTTTAACATCCTCTGGAGCATGCCTTTTCAACAAGAAACAGCCTACATACCATAACATAGGACACAATACATACTGAAATCTTGACTTGGCTATTGGTTCGGCATTCTCTTTCCATGTCTTGAGTGGGGAGTGGGCACTGACCCATATGGCAGTGACCACTTCCCCACTTCACTAACATATATATGTAAAGGCCCAAGCAGTTCATCTTCCATAATAGGTTAAATGAAGCACGAGCTAACTGGAACACATTTACAGAGACATCGGAAACTACACCCACACATCCATAGGACACCTACACGTTGAAGAAGCAACCCAACTCCTCACGGCGCACATCCTCGACGACCGCCGAAAAGTCCTATTCCCCACGCCTCTGGTGTCCCGCGCAACCAGAGGAGGCCGTGGTTGGAATGAGGACTGTAGGCGGGCTCGAGAGGCCCAGAACAAGGCATGGGGAATCCTTCGATGGTACCCCACGTCGGGCAACCTTATTTTGTTCGAACGGGCCAAGGCGTTTGGAAAACGTGTGCGCCGCGTCTATTAAGTCATACACAGACACACACAAAGTCTGGACACGAATACGAAAACTAAAAGGACAACAGACACACAGCCTGCCCCTGGTTAGTACAACAGGGGACACACTGGAAGACCAGGCTAACACACTTGCACAACACTTTCAACACGTTTCCAGCTCTGCACACTACACAAACACTTTCCTGAGACATAAAACCGCTTGTGAAAAGAAGTCCTTACATGATAATAACAGGTCAAAATCTGGTTACAACTCTAAATTTACTCTCTATGAGCTGAAGGCTGCCCTGAGCACATGTAAACCTTCAGCTCCAAGTGCAGATCAAATTACATGCACGATGATACAACACCTACACCCAGATACTCTTCAAACACTCCTACACTTATACAACAACATATGGCTTTCGGGGCACATTGCCGAAATCTTGGAGGGAGGCTATTATAGTGGCGTTCCTGAACGAGGGTAAGGACCCGTCTTCTCCCGCCAGTTACCGACCCATCGCCTCACAAGCTGCCTGTGCAAGCTTCTCGAGAAGATGATTAACAGGAGACTCGTGCACTTCTTAGAATACAATGGTCTTCTCGAGAGCTGCCAGGCCGGCTTCAGGGTGGGGCGATCCACAAACGACCAACTCGTCGCCCTTAAGTCGTATATAAGGGATGCCTTTGTCCACAAACAGTTTGTGCTACTGTCTTTTTTGATCTTGAGAAAGCCTACGACACTGCCTTGGCGATACGGGTATACTTAGCGACCTGAAATCATCGGTGTTTCGGGCAATCTGGTTTAACACTCTTATAGCCTACCTGGCAGAACGAACCTTTCGTGTAAGAGTTGGTACTGCCCTTTCAAATGTTTTTGTGCAGGAAAAATGGTGTGCCTCAAGGTGGCGTTTTGAGTTGTACGTTGTTCATAGTCAAGATGAACTCACTTCGAAAGGCGTTACCACGAACCATTTCCTGTACAATGTATGTAGATGATGTCCAAATATCTTTTTAAGTCGTGTAATATGTCAATTTGTGGCGAACTGCCAAGTCCAGCTTGGTGTTAATAAGCTAGCTGGCTGGGCTGATCAGAACGGTTTTGAGCTAAACCCAGTTAAGAGCACTTGTGTGTGTTCTCCAAAAGGCGTGGGATCAGGCCAGATCCAGACATCAAACTGAATGGTGTCTCGATTCCGGTCAAAAAAGAACACAAGTCCTAGGTATAGTCCTTTTGATGAAAAAACTTTCCTTTATCCCTCATATCAAACAAACTAAAACAAAATGTATTAAAACACTGAATATTCTAAAGGTCGCATCGCTCGTACGGTGCTGACAAACAACTTTTGCTGCGAGTGTTTACCAGCCTGGTAGGCTCGAGGTTAGACTATGGGAGTGTTTTGTATGGTTCAGGAAGGGAAACTGCTTTGAAAATGCGCGACCCAGTGCAGCACTTGGGCCTTCGACTTGCGTCTGGTGCTTTCCGGACTAGCCCCGTGCAAAGTCTGTACGTCGAGTGTGACAGATGGTGCCTAGGGTACCAGCGCGAGTATGTCGATTTGCTTATGCCTTTTAAAGTTTCATCAATGTCTCACCATCCCATTAAGTCTATAATGAATGATACATCTACATCCCAACTGTTTTTTAAATCGTCCATCTATTTCTGCGCCTTTCTCGCTCAGGGCGAGGGAGAGAAGCCTCTGAACTTTCTGTCTCGTTTTTAGACACTTTTACAACATCTCTCATTGATTCTATAGTCCCATGGCATCTTCGTCCTGTATTGTGTGATTTGTCGTTTTACGCAATTTAGAAAAAACACGTTGCCCCACAACTGCCGTTTTGCAGCATTTCATGTAATCTCCAGGCGAAATATGGGGCAACAGAATTTTTTACTGATGCTTCAAAAACATCCATTGCGGTGTCTTGTGCTGCACACGGACCCAATTTCAGTGCTTGTAAACCATGAATGTGAATTCTAGCATTTTTACAGCGGAGGCATATGGTATACTCCTTGTTTTAAATCACATCAATGAACATAATATCGCAAACTCCACCATTTTCACGGATTCACTAAGCGTCGTGCGTACATTATCATCCCAAAGGTCTTCCAAAAATTACATTGTCAATCTGGTTTTTAAATCTTTGATGTCGGCGTATGCGTCAGGTCTGAATGTTACCATCTGCTGGGTTCCAGGCCACGCTGGCATCGCGGGCAATGAGTTTGCTGATGAAATGGCCGCTGCTGCTGCACTGAGAAACACTCCAGACATAGCAACAGTACCCTACACTGACATGAAGCCAGTCATCAGATCACTAACACCTACGTAAAACATGGCAACCACAGTGGAGTGAACAGTCAGACAACAAGCTACATGTAATAACGCCACACTTGGGACGATACACAACTGACTCACACAACACACCCACCGAAGTGACCCTAGCAAGGTTACGGATAGGCCACATACATGCAACACACTGGCACTTGCTCACTGGATCTCCAAGACCCATGTGCAGCAGGCGTGGAGAGGGCATATCCGTAATCCACGTATTCCTCCAATGCAAGGCACTTGACACAACACGACACAAACACTTCCCACAACTATACAGACAACACGTTCCGTTTCACCCATTGTACTTTCTAGGAGACGAGCCCATGTTTTCCACCAAGCTTGTTTTCAAGTTTCTCACCGATGTCAATTTTTTACATCTAATCTCTTATCATGGATCATGACAACCTGGCCCTTTACACCAGTCATTTTCATTACTTAGGTTGTTTTAGTTTGTGTATGTTTACTGAAACCCTCTACTTTTACTTTCACATCGCTGTCATGAAATCACTTTTGTTTGGCGCTCTTTGCCCTTAGCTGGCCTTGCGCCATTAAAATCCAGATATCGTCATCATCATAAATCTCATCTGATCATCATAAAAATGTGAAGCTTGAAAGTTTGAGAAAGGGTACTCCCCTCTCGCGGTAATTTTAAAGCTGAACACGTTGCGGTATCCGAATAATATTCACCCGAAGCTAGGCACGTTACGCAAAAATTCTTGGATTTCAAAAAGGCCTGCTACACTGTCACAAATACCATATAGGAAGCAATAAACCAATTGACGGCCACTGATCACGTAGGATACACTATCTGGTAGGAGAAAGAAAGGGAGACGGGCAGCCCGCGCGATGTGATTGCCATAGCGCTCGCCGCCTCGGACCCGAAGTCAAGAATAATAATAACGGACTCTCGCTAAGCGTGTGAAAGCTTTTTCGAGGAGAAGGTCCTCAAAATCCTCGTCCTCGAAAATTAACAATCCACTTGTGCGGTTTAGAGAAATTGTAAAACCTTACTGCGATAACCGTCGGCTTTACCCAGCCCCTGCAAAGGGTCTGAGCAAGGTCGATAATCGAATACTGCGGCACCTGCAGACAAACTAATTTATGTGCCCTGCAGTAGCAAAGCATTTCGACCCTAAAACAGATGGGCGGTGTCAGCACTGTGGGGAGGTTTCTGACACCTTCCACAAGGTGTGGGCATGCTAGAGCAGCCCTGTGTTGTTCCCTAAACCTTTCCTTACCAGAGAGGCATGGGGCAGCCCTGCTCAAATTCTCGGGGCTGGAGTCCCTATGGGGCAACTCAACGGGCGTGAGCGGTGGTCTTGATCAATGGGGTCCCACAATATGGACTCCACCCTGTGCGGAGAACCACAGGCCCTAACTCCCTTTTATTCTTCTCATAAAATAAAGTTTCACTCCTCTCCTCATAGGAAGACGCGAAGAAAGATGGAGAACAAAGACCGCGTGTATCAGCAATCCTGGCACACATTCGCAATGTAGCTAACAAACTTGAATATCTTAATTCTGTTTTTGACACCCTTAGCCCTGATATCATCAAATTAACTGAAACCTGGTGGCATGCCCAGTTTCATAATAGCGAAATTTTCGATATGCCGCCTTTTTTACAATAATCACTGCGATCGCGCCTTGCGTCAAGGCAGTGGAGTGTTACTTGCTGTCGGAAAGTCACACTCATCTCACTCTATTCACATTCATACTGATCTAGAGTCTCGAACGTAGTGCGCCGACATCGGGATGAGGAACATGTAAAGTGGCGTATGGCATCGACCGCCTTCTTATCCCCCAATCTTTGTTTCCGAACTACACGAGGCCCTGGACATTGCTTGTACACGAGATCACACTGCTAACACACTCCAAGAGTGATCGAAACCACCTTCACTCTAAATTAATTAACTAATAAATACTTTTACTCCGACGTATATGTCTCACCAATACAGTGTTCATTCCGGTGAAGTCGATTTACTCGGCGCCGCTTCTATGATCCTCCTAGCCACTGCCGACCCCTCTTCACAACTGTTACACGCCTCGCAGTCATCTGTGGCGAGACGGTATAACAGTCAACACACGCTAATAAACAAACGCGAATCCCCGGTTGCCCGTTTATGCGTGCATGGTTGGTGGTGGAAGGAGGGGAGTGCACACGCAGGCAGGCTTCATGCCCGCAGCGATGACACACCCTCCGTGCTAGTGGGAGATTTAAACGTGGAAATCTCACGGCTGAATGCGACCTGTCAGGTGACCTCCATGGCCGAGCGTTTTGAGTTTGAGTCGGTGTGACGCAGTCCGAGAACAGGCAGGTTTGACCGATACATTAAAGCTAAAGTCGTTCCAGGACTTTACTCGCTATGAGGCGAAATGTCATTTGCTCGGAGGAGAAAGAGCGCGAATTGGGAGCGTTGGACAGCACAGAAGCGCGAATCATGTAGTTTTCCTCTATTGTCTTGTCGTTTAGTGCTTATGGCACGGCTGCGGTGAGTACGGAATCAAACGCTTTCGCATAATCAATAAATACCATCTAAGAAGGCTTAGGTTACTCTGCGGATATTTCTATGGGTTATTTGACGGCATGGATGGGATCAATGGTTGAGTACCCTTTCCTAAACTCCAGCCTCCTTTCTGAATTGGTGGGAATCCAGCCTGTCACCTATGTGACTACAATACCTTTGGCAAAGAGCTTGTAAACAACTCAGACTAGGCACATTGGTGAGTAATTCTTGAGCGCCTTGCGATCTCTCTTGTTATGAATAAGAATAATTTTGGCATTCTCGCAGGCTATGAGCGCTTTGTGACTCTTCAGGCATTCGGAAAATAGTACAGCAAGCTTTTTTAGCACAATTTCTCTTCCCTCCTTCAAAAGATTTATGATTATGACGTTGTCACTTGCAGCTTTTCTTATTTTCATTTGTTTGAGAGCCTTTCCGACTTCCTCTTCCTAGTGGGACATCGCAAGTTCACCGTGCACTCTCAGTAGTTGCCCTGGTCGAACGTAGCAGGCATGCAGCCTCCTGTAGGATCCTTTCGGTACGTTTATTGTCGCGTCCAAGTTTGGCGTTTTGTTACACTGCTAGTCCCTGGGTGCATACATCCTGCCTTTGCCGATGGCTAGCTTTCTCTTAGTTGCTTGCAAGCTTCCCCTTATTTGCCGCCTTTTCTCGATCACTCCCATGTTATACGCACAAATGTCGTGTGTTTTACATCTGGTAAGGAGTTTCGAAAGCTCGGCTGATTCAATCCGATCCGTCGTACTTGACACTTTCGTGGTCCTAATCATTTGCCACTTAGTTCCTTAGTTTTCTTAGTAACTTTCCTAGGTTGTTCCCTGCATATTAGTTCTCCCAGAGCTGCTGATAATTCACTGAGTGTCGACGTAAGGGTATCATTAGGCGTGTCTACGCTGAGCTCATTCGGCTCGTTGAAAAGCGCAAATTTGTTTTGAAGAGTTATTTAAACTCGTGCGACTTGGCTCAGAGTGAGTCCAGGTGGAGTGTCTTAGTTTTCACGAGTTCCCTTCTTTCGCTTTTGAGATTCAGCCTTAGCTTGCTTCTAACCATCATATGACTGCTGCTCTGAATCTCAGCACCCCTACGTCTTGCACGATACCTGGGGCCTCACCTAAATTAGGTCAATTTCGATTTTTGTTGTACAATCGGGGTTTTCCATCTCCATTTCCTATTTTTTCGTTCATAAAAGAATGTGGTTATCAACCACAGGTCATTTTTCTCTGCCGATCCAACCAATGTATCTCCTTGACTCTTGCGATTGTCTATTTTGAAGTTTCGAACTAACCTTTATCGAACTTTCTTCTTACCGACCTTTGCGTTAAAGTCTCCCATCACAATAGTGAACTGCGTTGTTGCTTCTTCGTTCCTGACTCGACGTTCTTGTTGAAGCTGTCCACGGCTTCGTCATCATAGCTGATTGTTGGCGCAGATGCCTGTACTATCTTTAACCTATATCGCTTGTTTAGCTTGTTCACAACAGCCGCGATTGTCTGGCTAATGCTGGAAAACTGCTCCACGTACCCGGCAATTTGTCTGAGGAAAAAAAAGACCCTCCCTGTAGTATTTATTGTCGTGGGGTCCATTGCAGCTCATATTATACCCGCTATTTAGCTCCATGACGCCTTCTCCTCTTTTCTAACTTCGCTTAACCCTATAATATCTAACTTAATGTCCGAGTGTTCCACTAGTACAGCTAAGCATCTCTCAGTAGACCAGGTGCGTGGTTTGAATGTGTCCAGGGTCAATTTTCCAAGGCAGCCTGTCTGGACTCAGATATTCTTAGCACCTACTGCTGTATCGCTGTTTTTTACCGCCGCCGTGGACAGGTGCTCGACAGCTGCAAGGGACTGGGTTGGTCAGTCATGGGAGGTGGCGACCAACTGCTACATCAGGGTGGCCACATCCTTCTATGGTGAGTGAGTGCGTTTTATATCTATAAGAGGCTTCCTAGCATAGTTGAACATTTTAGTGTAGCACCTTAAGTTTCCGGGATGATGGCTACTTCTGGAGCAAGCAGCACGACATATCTGCATTGGTTCGCAACAGACAGAAAGACTAAAACCAACGAGAGAACAAGAGAAGTTTCCTGTGAACGACGTGGCCACGCACTCCTGGAGTGATATTGATTGAGCCAGAGGTTCTCGGATTTGCTTTCATAGGCACGATTCTGAACAAATAAGTTGAGACGCTGGCTTACTGGTGAGGTTCACTGACGTCTGGCTGTTAGAAAGATAAGCCATGCTCAAGTGTATAGCTAAGAAAAAAATGGGTAGTTCGAAGCTAAGCTGGTCAAAAAGGCCGCTGAAGTTGCATTGGAGTTCTTCCTCACCTTTTATTACTATTCTAAGCAGGAAAACTGTTTATCGTGCGCTGCGCCCAGAAAAGTCTCCTCCTGGCAGGAATGCGCAAACGATAGGCCACCCTATGCTCCTTAAGGTAAAGAAACGAACAGGGCAGCAAAGTCTTTATTTCCGTAGTTTACACAGGAAAACAATTTACATATCTAGGTAGCCCTTGCTCGTGCGGTTATGGCAAGTGGTTGTACTTTTCTGTGCGTCCAGGGGTCCACGACTTGTTCCAGATTTCAGTGATCTCTACATGTGTCACGACGTTCCGGTGTCCTATTCCTATGAGCGCGGCGTTTCCGGAGTAACGCTCAGTTTATTTAGAGTTTTTTCGTCTTTGTAACTTCGCTTCGTAACTTAGTAACTTAGCTTTGCCAACATTCCTTGACCCCTGCCTAGTGAATAATTTCCTTTTATTTTCAAATTTTACCTTCCGGCTGGGCCGGTTGGTTAGGCTTTGGTTACTGCGGGCTGTCTATATCGCGCTTCGACGAGCGCTGTTGTTGTACGGCCTTTCCTTGTTTGTAAGTGCCTGTTCGATGCAGCGGAAGGAATTGTTTATACCTATTTCAGCTGTTTCAAGGACCCCACCGAGAGAATTACTTGCTTGCTCTGCGATTTTTCAGAGGCGGTTCCACCGAACAGGGCTACTGTGACTGTTTTATTTACATTTGAGATTTCGGTTGTACTTTTACCAAAAATGCGCCTAGCGAGCTAATTTAACTTATCAAACTACCGGAAGAGCCCCTCGATAACGGGAGTATGGTTTTCAAACGTCCCACGGTGGCAGAAGATAGCTAGGTTTGTTTTACTTGCCTTGGCACTCGGTGAAACTCAACGAGGCCACCCGTTTTCTTTTTTCCTCATTACATGGCGAAGTTTTGTCTGGAAAACAGTTGGTGCTAGCTAATTCAATTTCGGTATAGACGTGCTTAAAGTCGTTCATTAAAGTGGAGCGCGAAAGGGTTAGAACTTACATGGCAGATTGGCTGTCAAAAATTTCAGAATTCGCGCAGCTCTAACACGTTCGCCATTACGCGAAGCTTCTCAAAGCTATCTGAGGAGCATTAACGATTATTATCACTAGGTAGAGCAGGTCACTACAAGAAAGCAGTTCGATGCATATGCCTCATAACGTCTCAGTAGCGTGCGAAAATGCAGTAGAGCCAAACCAGCCGCACGCAACGAAAGCCTCGGCCGCGAGCGCCCACTAGATATCGTAACAGTGCTTGAAAGTAAGCCTCAATAGGGTTGTCGGTGTGCAACCTTATCTTTTCTTTACCACAAAAACAAAGAGGTAATCTCTAGCGGCACGTAGCACCAGCACTGACACACGGCTAAGACATTCTTTCTTCAAACAACAAGCCACTCGCCACCTACCTTTCATGTCACCAGTTTATCGGTGCTCTTTACTGCATTCCAGCAGCGGTGAGGTTGCTGCTACGTTGGCGCCCGCTGGTGATGTGTCATTCCAAGCAACACCGGCACATACGATGGATAGAAAACCCAGCGCAAGGAACCGTCGGGTAATTTCTCCATAGCTGTTTCAACACGAAGCCTGCTGGACGCCTATGTATTGTTTCAGCACGCGTCATCCGCACACTTCTGCGCCCTTTCTCTATTGCAGCGGCACGCCTCTTCACAGGCCGCAACAACCATTCCACCAAAACCAAACTACCCCTAGCCGGAGCCGCAATCCTCGGCGAGGCTGTATATTGTGCGGCCAGTGCCCACATAGAACGCCTTCCGTTTCCTCAAATCATGTACGAAGCACAAGGTGCATTGAAGGGATGGCGCGAGAAAACCGATAAAAAACGCTGCTTGGCATGGGCATACGGAACACAGGAAAGGCAAACGGACCTTACATGGAAGGAAGCTATTGGAAACGGAGGGCTTACAGCGCCGATGTACATACATTGGCAATGTTCCGCATGAACAAAGCAATACAACGAAAAGAAAATACTTGCACCATATAAAACCATCTGACACACCTAAAAATCTTCTTCGAATAGTTCAAAATATATGAATCTACCGCTTTATGATCAGCTTGGTGATTATGATGGCCGGTGATTAATGGCGCAAGGCCAGCGAGGGCAAAGAGCGCCAGAGAAGAAGTTATTTAATGGTTGAAGAGAATTGATTACCACAAAAAAGGTAGCTATAACAACGTGTAATTCGGACATAATAACAACAATTAAAGATAATGGTGATGGATGGTGTATAGGGCCAAATTTAATTATGCATGATAGAAATGAGGTTTAAAAACCTAACGTCTGACAAATACTTAAATACGTGTTTCACAGAAACCATGGCATCGTCACCCAGAAACAACGATGGGTGTAGCGGAATGTGTTGTCTGTAGAATTCTCTGAATTGTTTGTGTCGTGTTGTGCCGAGTGCCTTGCAATTAATGAGTATGTGAACTACAGATAGGGCCTCTCCGCACCTGCTAAACACAGATCTTGAAGACTGTGTGAGCAGAAACGAGTGTGTGAGATGTGTGTGCCCTATCTGCAGCAGCCTACCAAGTGCAACTTCGGCGTATCTGCTGCGTGTGCCGATGGTGTATGGTCCCAAGAATGGCTTTATTACGTGTAACTTGTCTGTATTTCCACTCCAGTGCATTTTCCAGGTTTTGCAAAGCTGTTGCCTGATGTGTGGCTTTATTTCAGTGTAGGGTAATGTTGCAATGTCTACAATATTCAAGAGTGTAGAAGCAGCAGCCATTTGATCTGCGGTTTCGTTCCCGGCTATCCCACAGTTGCCAGGAGCCCAGCATACTGTTATCTCGAGACATGAGGTGTATGCCGACATAAGGGCCTTAAACAAAAGATTGATTAGAGCATCTTTTGAATGTTTTCTAGATAAAAGTGCACGTACAACGCAAAGAGAATCTGTAAAGACAATAGGCTTTGAAATTTGATGTTGCACAATGCGATGTAAAACAAGTAAAATGCCGTGTGCTTCAACCGTAGAAATGCTGTTGTGGGAGTTCATTTTTTCACAGACATTGAAGTCTGGTCGGTGCGCAGCACAAGACACAGCCGTAGCTGTCTTTTATGCATACTCTGCGCACTGGTGCGTCTCCTGCAGAAAGAGGGAATGCTGCATAACAGCTACTCTTGGTGCACTGTTTTCATTTAATTGCAAAAATGACAGGTCACAACACACATCCCGGAGTTGCCACGGCGCAATAAAATGAAAGATGGGTGTCTTGTGGATGTCTGAAAATGACACGCCTAACTCTGAAGCTTCTGCTCTCACTGTGAGAGGGAAAGCCATGGAAGTAGATGGACGGTTGAAAAAGAGTCGCTCTAAGGATGCATCATAAGTGGTCAAAATAGAAGGTTGATTTTTCATAGACATGATTATGGTGGCATACAACAAGCCAATGTGTATCCTGTGGTGATATAGGGACCATTTGTGACACTCTGCATAGAGGCTTTCAACTGGGTTAGTACGAAATGCGCCACAGGAAAGAGGAAGCCCCAAATGCCAAGCATTTTTGTGACGTTTTCGTCGCCGCCCATACATCACACTGCCATAATCCAAGCGAGATTCTACCAATGCAGTATGAGAAGCAGGAGGAGCTCCTTATCTGCACCGTAAGATTGGTGTGACACGACTTTAAGAATATTCATGGTTTTTAGGCATTTTTGCGTAAGCATTTCCAGATGTTGAAGAAATGTTAGTTTGTTGTTCAGTATTAGGCCTAAAAACTGGTGCTCCTTTTTAACAGAAATCAACATGCCGTTTATAATAATGTCATGGTCCACATGGATACCGCGCACACAGGTGAACACAAGGTAAGTACTTTTTCCGGGTTCCGTTTAAAACCGTTTGTGACCGCCATATCGACATATATAGAAAAAGAAATGGTTGGTGGCAGTGCCTTCCGGAGCGAGTTCATCTTAACAATAACCATTTTTATGCACGTATACATTCGAAAGAGCACTGCCAACCCTCACTCAGAAAGTGCTTTCCGGCACGTAGCTAGCCATGGTGTTCAGCATGTTGCCGGAGACACCAAACGACTTGAGGTCACACAAGATGCTATACCGCCAGGCCGTGTCATGGGCCTTTTCCATATCGAAGAAGACTGTATTACAATACTGGTTATGAATGAAGGCATTTTTTCATATGATTTCAACTGAACCAGTTGATCATTTTTGGGGCCTCTCCCCGCCCTGAAGCCAGCCTGGCAGCTCTCGAGAAGACCACTTGTACTCTAAGAAGAACATGAGTCTCCTATTGATCATCTTCTAGAGCAGCTAACAGAGGCAGCTTGTCAGGGCAATGGGGCGGTAACTTGCGCGAGAGCAAGGATCCGTCCCCTCCTTCAGAAAATCCACTACGATGGCCTCCCACCAAGACCCTGGGAAGAGCCCCGAAAGAAATAGTTAGTTGTAAAGGTGAAAAAATGTTTCAAGTGTGTCTGCGTATAAGTGCTGTATCATAGTGTATGTAATGATGTGTACCGCTTCACCTGAAGGCTTACAGGTACTCAGTGCGACGTTCAGCTCATGAACTGAAAAGGTGGTCTTATAAGAGGAGGTCGTCTTATTATTATCTCTCAAGTACTTCGTCTTACAGGATGTTTTGTGTTTTATGAAAGTGTTGGTGTAGTGTGCTGAACTGGACAGGTATTGGAAGTGTTGTGCGAAGATGTCAGCAAGGTCTTCCAGTGTGTCCCCTGTTGTACTGACCAGGGGCAGGCTCTGTGTTTGTTGTCCTTTGGGTTTTCGTATACGGGTCCAGACTTTGTGAGTGTCAGTATATCTGTTTATGGATGTGAGGAAGGTGCGCCAACTCTCGTATTGCCTCACGGCGCACACGTTTTTCGAACGCCTTTGCCCTTTTGAGCAATAAAAGGTTACCTGACGTGGGGTACCGACAAAGGATACCGCAGGCCTTGTTCTGGGCCTCTCGCGCCGGCCAACAGTCCTCATTCCACCACGGCCTGCTCTGGTCGCGCGGGGCACCAGATTTGTGTGGAATGGACCTTTCGGCGGCGTCGAGGATGTGCGCCGTGAGTATTTGGGTTGCCTGTTCACCGTGAAGGTGTCTTATGGTTGTGTACTGTAGTTTGGATATCTCTGTAGTTGAATTAGTGTTAGCTCTTGCTTCATTGATCCTGTTTTGGGAAGATGGACTGCGTGGATCTTTTCCTATATATGTTAGGTGGGGAAGTGGTGACTATCATATGGGTCAGTTCCCACGTCCCATTCGAGACAAGGAAAGAGAACTGCGGAGCCAATAGTAAATTCAAGAAATGAGTGTTTTTGTTGTGTACTTTGTTATGGTATCTAGGCTGTTTCTTGCTGTAAAGGCATGCTCCAGAGGATGTTAAACACTTTTCCATCAGGCGACCTCGGGCATCCGTGCGAGAAGAGCCCCAAAGATAATTGTGTTCATTAAGGTCGCCTGTGAGGATGTATGGTTCGGGCAGCTGGTCAACCAGCTCCTCGAAATCCGAGCTCGATAGTGCAAGTTGAGGAGGTATGTTTAGGGAACATACCATTACGAACCTACTAAATGTTATTGTGCGAATCGCTACAGCTTCAACGACAGTGTTCAAGGTGACAGGGTGGTATCCTAAGGAATTCCGGGCGATTATGGCAACACCGCCAGTAGAGTGTGTGCAGCCATCCCTCTTATTTCTGAATACCATGTAACTAGTCAAGAAATTTGTGTGATTGCAATTCAATTATGTTTTCTTAGCATGCAGTATTTCGTATACATCGTGAAGATTTCTAAGAAGGTCTCTGCAGTTCCATGGGATTAAGTTTTTTGTTCCCATTAATAATTGTTCGGAGCTTCTGGAGTGTGTTCTTTATGTATCGTCTTTCGGGGCTTGGACTCTAGGAGGGGGCTGTTTTGGCCTCTCTGAAGGTTTGGATGCAGGGACCCGTTCCTTCCGCTACAACGCAGACAGGAACGGTCCCACGTCAATCTCATCCTCGGATGTCCTCGGCATACCTCGCCAAATTTGGTGCGGATCACTCAAACTCACTCAAAAATTTATTTTCGAACCGCCACTCAGTCAAAGTCAGTCTCATTGCTGAGCAACACATCTGCGCTTATTCAAACTCAAACTCACAGTGGCAGCAAAACTCAGAACTCACGCAGACTCAAAACTCAAAATGTAATCAGAACTCAAAATGTACTCAGCACACAAGCTGTACTCAAACTCAAAATGTACTCAAACTCAAGATGTACTCAGACTCAAAATGTACTCAGTACTCAAAATGTACTCAGTACTCAAAATGTACTCAAACTCATAATGTATTCAGTACTGAAACTGTACTGAAACTCAAAATGTACTCAAAACTCAGAATGTACTCAAACTCGAATTGCACTAAAACTCAAAATGGACTCAAAACTCACAATGAAGTCAAAACTAAAAATGTGTTCAAACTGAAAATGTCCTCAGTGCTCAAAATGTACACAGAACTCACAAAGAACTCAGTACTCAAACCGTACTGGAAACTCAAAAAGAATTCAGAACGCAAATTGACTGACAACTCTCTCGTGCTAGGAAGTTACTCGGGCTCAGATGGAGTCTGCTTTCATTACCATTCAGAGTTTTAAAATTCACGCGTGGTAAAAGTATTACGGGTTAAAATTCGTGAGCTGAAACTCTTGCATTCGGTACGGCATGATACCGTAACTCCTGTGAGGTCTGAAAAATTTTCGTTGCAGATTTGTTTGAATTTGTTCGGCAGATTTGTTCGGAAACAAATAAAAATGCTTCGTGGTCATAATCTTGACTTAGTTATCGTGAGTCATAATAAAGGTTGGATTTCACAAAGATGACCCGCAGGCGTGTGGGGTCTCAAATGAAATGTTTCGCTTAGGGAAATAACGTTGGACAAATGAGAAGTACAGCCAGGTCGCAATCACAACATAGTCACGGAGAGTAATACAATGGTTTAAAATTCATTGGGAGGCCGGTAGTGTGTGTGGAGTATCGAATTGAAGATCTCGGTGAGGGGATTTGCGTGGGACACGAAATGCTTTCTGTTTATAATTGTTGCACAGTCAGAGTAAGTCATTGATATGGTTAACATTCACAATGATGTGCGCTAGGGCGTGTGGGGTGGAAAATTGAAGGTCTCAATGATTTTAATTACGTGAGACAAATAAAAATTCCTCTTGATCATAATCATGACATAGTCATGGTGAGTCATCGATTGGGTGAAAAATATAATTGATGCCACCGAGAGGTATTGGTTATCAGATTGAAGGTCTTGATGAGGGAAATCACTTGGGACAAATAAGAGATGCTTCTTTGTTATCATCATGCGATGGTGATGGTAAGATATCAATTAGGTTAAAATTCAAAGAATTCTCAGCAGGGTGCGTGGATAATCAAATTAAAGGTTTCGAATAATAAAAGTATGTGGGGCGGATAAAAAGGACATCCCGCTGATCAGTAAGGTTACGAGTAAACTGTGCCAATTCATCGCAGATGCTAGAACGGTAGCACAAAAGAAATTGTGGAGTCAAAGTGAAGGGTTCGAGGGAGAAAATTTAAACCAGGCAATGCCCGCATCATAAGGTCATTATGTACAGTCACTTCACAAGCAAAAATTCAGAGTTGTGCCTTAAGCTGATCGGGGCTCTACAATTATTGGTTTCCGTGTCGGGATCCACGTGTATTTAAAGCGAACACATGCTACTGAGTAATGGCGAGCTCAGTTTTGAAGGACGCAATATTGTAAGCGCGAAGCTCCGAAGCGTGAAAATTAATTTATTTCCCTTCCACATTATCCCCATCATCAAACACCCCGAGGAACACTTCGTCTTCTTCTGAACTCATCATCATCATCGTTTGTTCCTGGACCGGTGTTCGGAGACGGCTGTGTCGTAGAATGAACGTCCTGCTTCACCAAGTACCCGAGGCCCTTACAATTCCAAAACCCTCATCTGTGGATTCAGAGGGATCAATCGTGCTTGCGGCATTTGGCCAGGCCATCTTTAAAATGCGGCTTTTTCGACACCCTGCGGCTTGCAATGTCTGGAAAAAAGCCCGCGTAGCCACCAAAACAACGCTGGTATATTTAATAGCCAGAGGGGTAATATGGAAATGGAGATCGGGGAAACTTTTTTAAACTGTCGGGAAGCGTTAACATCCGCAGTCACCCACTGCTCACTGTACCGCGCTTCTATACTTGTATAGACCAGAATTTTGCCGAGGCGGCCATTTTCTAACAATCAAGGCACCACCTGGCGGGCATTTCTTGGGGACTGCGGGGCGAGCAGATGACGTCGCAGTCCCACGCTGTTGCTTCGCGCCGCGCGTGGATATCAGACGTCCAGGCGGCATTGAAAATCGGTACGTGCCTTGTATTCGGTAAGTCAGCAGCGACAAGTCGAACAGGGCTTTTAAGAGAACGTTCAAAACTTCAGAGGGCTGTTAGATTTGCCCATAAATTCTGTCCCCAACCCGCTAAGGCGGCGGGCCACCCCACAAGCGCTTTGTCCTGACGGGGGTTGTCTGTGAGGCTATGTTTAACCGTGCAATCAGGACGCCCCACTTTCCATCCCCAATTGATGTTTATTTTCTTAATTGGAGCAGGTTGCCGTCATTGCCTTTACATGGCAATGTGCAGGAGCTGCTATTCCGGGCGTGATTACGCCATTGATGGCTGTACCAACAATCAGCGTTAGGGCAAAGTGTTCATGCAACAAACGTGTTAAGTGCACCACAACAAAACAAGTGTCTGCATGTGTGGAATATATTCGCTGCACAAATTTCCTGTGCCCCTTGAGTGCCGCCGCGAATTGGTAGTCGTGCTGAATGGGAAAGACTTCGAACCAAGCAAATATTCCAGAACACGTATGGTCGATGCTGCTTCAGGAAGCGCTGTTTATTCAGGCTCAGGTTGAATCCCTATCGTACCTTTGCGATGCACCTATGTAGGTGTGTTCCGTTCATCTCATCGACGGGAAGCTGACAAAAATCATCCGGACACCTATGCTGCAGCTCGGGTATGCGAAAAAATTGAGCCGAAAGCGAAATAAACGCGTCGCGGTGGCGAAAAACACCCGGTCGTGTCAGGAAATACCTGTTCGGGGTTCCCAATCGACGCTGAAACGCTGAAGTTCCTTTAAGCAAGCAAATGGCCGTGAAATCTTGTTGTATCAAATAGGTTGCCCCTGCTTGCTGCAGGAAATAGTGTTATGCGGCGGTAAATATTTAACTTATATGAGCACGTACGTCTACGACCTGCACAGTAAAGAGAATTTCAGGGCCTTGTTTAACAACCAACTCAGTATAAGGTACAGGAGCGCGTATTAAATGTCAGCACATTCGCGCACCGACAGCAGCAAGCCATGCTTGGAAATTTGCACTATCGCGCGCACGATCACAAGCATTCGCTGACGCACCAACCCACCTTACGTCTGAGCGTAATATTTGGAGGCATATCAGCCCTAAAGTTTCTAAGCTCTTTCGTGAGAAAGCAGGCTTGTTGGCGGACGGTGAGTGCTGCAATGTGTCGAACAACCTACACGTTTCACATGGCATGCAAACAACTAATGAACAAAATTATATCTATGGGGAACTGAACAAGACTTTTTTCCTTCACTGGTCAATATTCAGTGCCATGATTTCCGATGGTTGCATCCAATCCAGCTTCCTTGGATGCAACCATTTCCGATGGTTGCATCCAATCCAGCTTCCTTCACCGAGACAAATATTTTGATACCCTACACGCCCTACCGGCATCACCTTTAATTTTGACCCAATCTGTGACTAGCCATGACTATATCATGGTGATAAGGAGGACGCATGTCTATTTATTCCACGCGATTTCCCTCATCGATACCTTTAACTTGATACCCAACAAAGTCATATTAGCGTCACTTTAATTTCATCAATTTATGGTTGACCTCGGCTATCTCATAACAATAGCCAGAAACCATTCTTATATTTATCCTACGTGATTCCCCTCAACGAGACATTTGTTTTGATATACCACACACCCTAGCAGGATCATTTGGAATTTTAATCAAATCTGACTAACCATGACTCCCGTGACTGTAAGCGGACGGATTATTTATATGCTCCACGTGCTTCCCCTAATTGAATCCTTGAATTTGATATCCCACATGCTTTAGCGGCCTCAACTTATATTTACCCAATCTATGACTCAGCATGACTATCTCATGGTTAGAACCATGAAGCCTTTTTTTATTTGCCCCGCCTGATTACCCTCATCAAGATCGTAAATTTGATACCCTACACGCCCGAGCGGGATCATATCGAATTTTAACCCAATATAAGGTTCGCCATGATTATCTCATGACTATAACCAGGCAGAATTTTTGTATTTGACCCACGTGATTCCCCTCACAGAGACCATTATTTCATACCTAACACATCCTAGTGGTATCAATTTAAATTTTAAATCCCAAGCAATGTTAACCGTGACTATCTCATGATATAGCCATACCGCATTTTTGTCCCTTGTGATTTCTCTCATCGCATCCTTCAATTTAATGCCCCGCACACCCTAGTGGCATCATTTTGAAATTTAACCCAATTTATGACCCATTATGACTATGTTATATGATAATAGTCAGGAGGCATTTCTGCATTTGTCTCAGGTGACTCCCCTCACCGAGATTTTTAAATTTAATACACCACACGTTCTGGCGCTATGAATTTGAATTATAACCCAATCTATGACTAGCCATGACTACGTCATAATATAACCATAACGCATTTTTGTCACACGTGATTCCCCTCATCTAGACCATGAATATGATTCCCCACATGCCCTCGCGGCATCATTTTTATTTTAACCCAATCTATGACTTCATAGTTTAAGAAACTGGTGATCGCCGACAAAAGGGTTAGTTAAAAAGGTTAAAAAGACGTTTCGGCTTCTATACGGAAGCCTTGTTCACTGCCAGACGAGATGTTATCAAACCTTAGATTTCATAATCTATTACTTATTATGACTGCCTGATGACTATGCACAGGAAGAAGTTTTAATTTACTTTGCGTGATTCTTTTAATCGGGACCTTTAACTTGATATCTTACACGCCTTCACGACATCAGTTTGAATTTTTACACAATCCATCCCACAATGCGGTCATTATTCTACCTAACACGCATCGCCCAGTCATTTCAGTTCACAACTCTTTTAAAACAACGGATGGGACAGCCGCAGCCGCTTCCCCCGGCGGTTATCTCTTCCGTTTTGATCCTAACATATCAAACCGTCATCAGAAGCAGGCGAACAACCAGTAAGGAAGCGCCGCCGTGTGGTTTCCCACTACCCTCTCCCACCTTTTAGAGAATCCATCAAGAGGAAAAGGTGAGATAACCCTTTTTAATGTCCTCACCAGTCCACTATCATTTACACACTCAGCTGCTTGATCAGACACCCCCCTCACCACCCCCCACCTCCCCCCAAACCGATCATACGCATCGCGAATGCTGCCGTACCCGCAGGTAACCTGAAGTGCGAGCCCAAAGCGACACATGTAACTTAACCGCCAACCATAGCTGCCTCCTGGGCTACTCATATGTACTCAGAACTCAAAATGTACTGAGTACTCCAAATGTACTTAAATTCAAAATGTACTCAAATCTCAAAATGTACTCAAACTCAAAATGTACTGAGTACTCAAAATGTACTCAAACGCAACATGTACTCAACACTCAAAATGTACTCAATACTCAAAATGTACTCAAACTCGAAATGTAGTCAAACCACAAAATGTACTAAAACTGAAAATGTACTCAAAACTCAAAATGTACTCAGAACGCAAAATATTCAAAATCGACACAGAACTGACTCGGTCTCAGGCGTACTCAAACTCAGTCGGGCTCAAACTCACTCAAGCTCAAACTCTCCATGTCACACTAGCCTCGCGTTCACTCAAACACAAACTCATGCGCGAGTTTGAGCCCAAATGAGTCTGAGTGAGTGGACTCAAGAGTGAGTCTGCCAAACCCCGGTACTAAGGGTTCCCAATGGACCAAGCCCCGCGGACTTGGCACCCATTCGGATGGCTTTTTTTTTGAGCCGCTACCACCGAAGGTGTCGGGAGCACCACAGGTGGCACGGGCGGTGCGGCAGGGGTGGGAGCCGATGCGGGACCCCCGGTTTCCATCGCCTCCGCAGCCTGCAGGAGGGGGCGGAGGGGCTTCGGTCCCGACCGTGACTGTTCCGACCACAGCCGCTGCTGGCTCAGCAAGCGCTGTGCTGACGGTTTGGGCTGCCTTAGGCAACCCAGGGGGGAACGGGCGGGAGTGGGACCATGTAGACGTCGGCGTGAACCTGGGTCCACTGGGGAAAGAGGTGAACCTCTGTTGCGCCTCTTTGAAGGTGGTGTTTTCGGCGACCTTTATGTTTATTATTTCCTTCTCAAGTTGAAAGTTCTCGCATTTTCTGGAGTACGCCGCGCGTGGGCCCTGACAGTTAATGCAGAGTAGTTGTTCTGAGCTACAATTATCTGTGAGGTGGTCATGTTGGGCACACTTTGCACAGGTTATTTGTGCCCGACAGAGTTAGCACCATGCCTTCCGCTTGAAACACCGCCGCGAATTCGGGATGTAGGCTCGGACGGAGCACCGGATTAAACCGGTACTGATGTGGTCAGAATGAACGGAACGGTCAAATGTCAAGATGATATATGTCTAGTCAGTCCTACCTTATCGTCACTTCTTATGGTGATGCGATAGACCACCGTCACACCTTGACTTCTCAGGCCTTCAAAAAGATGGGCCTCTGTCTCTTCTGCAAGAACTGGCTTCGAGATCACGCCCTGCAAGCTGTTGAGGCTGCGGCCGGGCGCGACCTTGATGTCAAGATCTGCAATACTGGTGTGGCTGAAGAGTTTTGGGGTCCGCTGCTGACTGTGTACCTCGACCAAGATCTCGCCGGTTCTTTGTTTTTCAGCTTTATAGGATTCATCTACCTTACTTTCCAGAAACTTCGAAATCAAGAACGCGGACTCTAAAGCAATAGGCCCGGGTTGATGAAGTGATTCAATTACCAAGAAGCGGGGGTAGTTACCAGGTTTTGGGATTATCATGGTTGGAAGGGGCCGAAACGATACTTCGGTGCGGCCCGTTTTTAGGGGCCGATCGTAAGGTTTGGAAAATTTTGAAAAAAAAAAAAACCATTCGGCTTGAAAAAATGGCAGCATCTCCACTGCGTGGATTATGGCGAGGGTGCGGAGTACGGGGTCTTGAAATGACATCCAAGTTGCGCCCCCAGTGACAGCCGGTTTGCGCGCCGACCGTCATTCGATTTGAGCCATGCGATGCACCTTATTTCCTAAACGAAACAGCAACTGACGGCTCAAATCGAATTTCGCTTGATTTTTGCTTGATAGTGATGTGCTCACGGATGTGCGCGGCTGATAATAGGAGTCGTAAGGTACTCCGCACCCTAACAGGCGAGGGAGACTCTCGGGTACTAACTCACGGTCGTTGTCCAATGGGTAAGACAACTGGCACTAACTGTCTCTGGTCTAACAGACAAAGACTGGAATACTGCCGGTGCCTGTCTGATTTTTTGCTATTGTAAATGCTATGCGCTTGGACGCGGACGGACATTGTGCGGTCATAAGGTATTCAGCACCTAAAAAGGAGGGAACGGGGGTACCTTCTTCGTCAGCCTTGCCCTAATAGCTGAAGAAGTCCTGGAGCTCCATGCCTGGTTAGCAGACAGGGAGCAAATCCGCCATAGCTTGACCTGCGCTCCGACTGCCACCATTTGTGGTTTCTGCCCTTAACCTTAAAACTCGTAGCCACGGTAGATTACAGCGTGGGCGTGGGGGCTCGGGGTCGGCGGTGTCGCCAATACCGTCACTAAGATTACTCAGGGTGCCCCGTGCGGGGGCTTAATGTGTAGCCTAAATGGAGCTTAAATGGAACAAGATGAATAGTATACGAACGCTGCGGCAGACGAGGTTGTCCGACTATTTGCCAGACTTGGTTGTGTCGTCCAGTGCACTAAAAGCAAGAGCCCTGTACGGCTGCTTGAGGACGTCGTACGCACTTGCGGTTCCTGCATCAGGCCACGTTTCCCTATGACAACTTTGTTCGGGTACCTCGAAAGAAACTAAATTAGAATGTGATTGATGCAGCATTGTCGGTGCCTGCTTATATTGTGCTCGTTCACGGAAACACGTGTTAGCGTGAGTTAAACGAATTCGGGTGAAATCACCGGTAAAAAGATTTTCTTCAGTTACACACCCGGAGTAAGTCAATGGCTGCAGGAGACACGGTACTTGTAAAGGGGTACATAAATTGCCGACATTGAGGTAAACTGCGTTCCATAAAAAATATTTTCTAGGAATGTCCCAACGCAGTGTTCCACTCGGACATTCTCCACCAGAAACCACCTCCATACGAAATACGGTTTTTTTAATAAGAAATGATGGAGGCTCTCCACTACACATATTAATGGCCTCCAGCCTGCGCAGCCTCTCGAATGGCCTAAGACACGCATAACGAGGTGCCCGACTGGCAATAGAATACTTTATTCAAACATCGCCTGCACTAGGGATGTGATAAAAATGCAGGACGAGCAAACTGATCGGGCTAGCATTCACGCTGAATTAGTTAACCTGAATTGTTTTTAATATGCACCACACGTAGAAGCGGCAAGGGCTTATATCATTAAGTGGTGTTTGAAGCTTGCGTTATTGTTTCGGTTTTTATGTTCCCTGTACCGATCCCGTTATATGAAAAAAAATGCCTCAGTAGCTTGCAGTAGAATTATGTGTATTGGAATACGAAAGTGTTGTATGCCGGGATCCACCAAGATCTGACTAACGTCATATTCTTCACGGAAATGACATTGCCCGAAAAAGACGCGGCTGCGCCAGGATTCGAGCCGGAAACTCCGTCGCCGCAACGGGAGGTGCCAGACGCTTTACCAACTGCACCATGAGCTGAGCGCAGAAAGTCGTATGCACACGCCATATACCCTTCCTATAACCTCCTCCATTTTGATGGCGTTGCCGGCTAAGAAAGGTGAAGCGAAGTAGTGCATCACGATGCTAATGAGCGCCGACAGTTGGCGCCAGCTGAGCTCGTCGCAGCGCAAACGTCTGCCGTACACTCTCCGGAGCGGGGACGCAGTGGTCGCACATTTCTAAAATCATCACGCCAGCAGGTCTCGCTCGCCAAGCACACCCCCAAGATAGCACCACAAATCATGCTCTTTCGCTGCAGTGGACCGTGAGTTCACCAAGCGATTCGCTGGAAACCCGTTCGGTTTCGGTCGCATAGTTTGAGAGCCCGTGTGGTGTCATTCGGGTTTACGCAGTGCTCCGGCGCGTGCAATCCAGTGTCTAATGTTGATGCTGTTACGGTGTCATACCGACGAAATATAAATAGCGATGTCTAAGTTCATAACGATGCAGAATAAACATTCAACTGATCCTGTGAAGCCACATATCACTTTCGTGTTTTACCCCTTCCTATGAAAGAGGAATGAACCACTTTCTTTGCCAATGAAAATGTATTCATAGCTCAATCCTGCGTATTACGTTTCTACACAAAAGTGGCTTGGTGTCTTTTTGGTCGGCTTAGATTTGAGCGCGGCATATCAACCCGTTTATTAACGTTTTGAATGTCACCGTAACTGCCGAGCTTTTGCACATCTTGGAATGGAATATCATCGTGAGGACACCGAATAGCTAACTGAGCGGTATCCTTTCAGCGAGCCACTTTCGGCTAGAATGCTTAGCATGATCCAGTTGTAAACGTTACACTACACTTGTAGCAATTCCAGGATCAGGATAAAAAAAGCAGCAGACTCAGGGCAGCCCGCAGGTGCATTTTCAGCAGCTGCATTGCCGACCCATATGGTTCATGTACCCCGAAATACAAGCGACGCGCATCTGAGGTCCGTTCCTCCCCAGTAGGTTTATCATGGCTTCAATGTGATGAATGGTAGGGTAATCAGGGTAAGCTGCAATAAATTCTGTGATAGCGGCGTGCGTGTCAGTGAAGAGGTGAACTCAGCGTTACGGCGTTGCACGAGCACTGTGTCTTGTGCTTCAGGGCTCCTGGGAGGCCAAGGAGCATACGGCCAAAAGGTGACGGGGTGAGACATTAATAGAACGGCATTTTTCGAAGAGTCACGCCAAGCCGATGGACTTGTCTTGGAGGCTGCCATCAGTAAGTATATAAACCTCGTTTGGTTGATATAGTTGATTTCAACCTGTGCAATGCATCGAAAGGGAGCATGCTGGCAAGATAACTCGTGGGATAGCAGATTGTTGTTCAGAAACCAGGATAGTTCGTGCCCAAGTAGGTGGAGCAGGGGGGCATATGTCCGATTCGGCGCGTTTGAGACTACCAGGCAATAATAGCAGGATCTTGAATAATGAACCTGCGCCGGACACGAGGCGCCGCAGTTGATGTTGTTTTTGGGTCTCGTCAAAAATGTCTGACAGAAGGGGCACTGGAGAAGGTTACTCTAAAGCGCAGAACTCAGTGTGCCGTGGGAGGCCTGTGATTGTCCACAGAGGCGCACGAGGTAGAAGTACTAGTTGCTTCAACTAAGCCTGACCGAGGCCGCATGCACGGTGGCTGCCCAAAGGGGTTGCCAAGATGTCAATCTAGTGGCACTTGACTTGTATCTGGGTTCCAGTGAGGGGAATAACACTAACAAAAATATACACTCCACAATCAGACTCAATAACATTTAAAAACAAGGTTTGTAGAAACAGCTGGCTATTGCGGTTTAATTTTGATATACTCCGGAGCGTGAATGCGCGTTCTGCCCTTCCATGTGGGATTGCTCAGCCGGGACAAAATTATCAATGATCAATTCATTATTCTCTCTTCTTCCGAAATCGTGGGCGATACCGCTTGAAGTCCTTCATTACGCTTCTAGAACCAGGATTTCGGCAATTACGCTGGCTCGCACACGATCCGGATCGAGATGGACCGTGTAGCAACTGCCAATCTGTATTAGCTTAATTAGGATTTATTCAAAACCGATTGAAAGTACCCGTGTGGCCGGGTTATTATTTTAGGAGCCCCATGAGCTAACACTCGGGTATTTTTTCAACCTGCACTGTGTACACTAGAGTAGCCACCACAGCGTCATGTTGTCACGAGTGAAGAGCAGTAGAAGTGGGGTTTACTTAACCAAGCGGGTATACAGATGGCACCTGAAGTGGCGATGACAGCCAAGCATCTAGGACACCTGACGAGCTAACAGAACGGCGCCCTAGTCTTCTCTGCCCCATTGTTTACGTAGCGCTACATACCCTGGCAAACTCGCCGCGGTGGCTCAGTGGCTAAGGAGTTGTGCTGCTTAGCATGAGGTCGCGGGTTCGATTTCCGGCCACGGCGGCCGCTTTTCTGATAGAGGCGAAAAGCAAAAACGCCCGTGTGTACAAGATTTCGGCGCACGTTAAAGATCCCCAGGTTAAAGAACCCGGAGCCCTCCACTACGGCGCGCCTAATCACCTGCGTTGCATCGGTGCGTTAAACCCTACAATCAATTAAATAACGTACCCTGGCAACGACAAATGAACCTGGGTAAGAGTTCTGGCAAAACACTTGTGGCAATATGAACTGATACCGCCATACTGATAGAGTTCTCAACTAGCCGGTTTTTGGCCAGTCCGTCCGGTTTTTTAAACCAAGGGCAGGTTGCCGGTCCGTACCTACAGCCGCCCGTCATTGGCCGGTTGTCGGTTATGGTGCTGCGAATATTTATTATCGTTCGTTTTGCTAGCGTGAATTCAGCAACTGGGACGATAAAAAAAGCGGGAAGATGGACGAGGCTTGATGACCTCCTACACGAGCAACTGAATGATTAAGCTGGTCACATGCACGTTTAATCGCTCAATCGAGAAAACGCGGGCCATTTCCGCTAGAGTGAAACCTGCATGCATTGTATAAGTGTATTCATCGCGCATTGGTGTTCTTGACCACGGAGATGAAACCGCTGGGGTGTAGAGGTATACAGCTTTGCTGCAAAAATCCCGTGTGTTTGAAGCAGGAGGCGTTCTAGCTTGAGGCGCTGGAAAACGAGTGTCCCGATGTGTTTTTTTAGAACGCGTTTTTTGGCAACGGAGATGAAACGGTCCAGCGCGAGGCGTTGGAAAGCGAGGGTTCCGGTGTTATAGTACCGTGACTACATGAACCGACGACGACTACAGAAGACGCCGACAGCCCAACTTCCTGGGGGCTTCGCCCCTCATATGAATTCATTACGTAGTAAAGGACCTAGATGGTAGATTCTGATATTAAAAGCGCAATATCGTCTGCACAGACATACTTGTCGACGCCCAAAAGCACAGGGACCGTACTTCCCAGGTTGTTATAAAGGACTTGCGGAAGGACACCGCCTTGCGGTGCCCCTCTTGTCTGCACTGCTGGGGGGAATATTTTTTACCCCTTACACAACAGAACTGATGACTATTAACAAATCACAAAGCCATGCTGCAGCGTACCTTGGGAAGTTTAGGCTTTGTAACATAGATAGCCACACAGGTCTCTCTGCACTGTCTTCCGCTTTGCGATATCTACGGTCACAAGAGCCGCAATCTGATGATAGTATTTCAGCTCATTTCGGATATTTGAGATAGATATTTCAGCTTTCAAGGGGTATGTGCGCACTCCAAGAAGGGCAACCAGGGTGAAAAGCACTTTCCATTTACTGCTTCGCTTACACTGGTGGTGGATCAACATAGAGCTACGTGTCATAGCCCACCTATTCACCCCATAACAGTTTCAAAGCCCAATTCAGAGCTCCTGCCGAAAGCTTGGCATGAGCTTTACAGTCTTGGGTACAGTTTGCTTAAAAGAAAGCAGTGCTTAGTAGACGATAACTAAGTATGCTAACGGTAAAACAACCCGCTGCGGTGGCTCAGTGGCTAAGGCGTTGTGCTGCTGAGCACGAGGTCGCGGGTTCGATTCCCAGCCACGGAGGCAGCTTTTCTGATGGAAGCGAAAAGCAAAAACACCCGTGTGTACGAGGTTTCGGCGCACGTTAAAGATCCCCAGGGGTTCCAAATTATTCCGGAGCCTTCCACTACGGCGTGCCTCATCACCTGCGTTGCGTCGGCACGTTAAACCCTACAATCAATCAATCAGTCAACGGCAAAACACTGCCTAACCAACATTCAATAAAACTGCCCCAAAAATAATAATAAAAAACAGATCACAATGAACACCCGGCGACTTCGCCGGACAGGTTGTTTCGGCATTCTGTCTGGGCAAACGGTCGCAATGACCTGAAGCTAGCATCGACGGTCTCAAAGAAGACGGAGCCACCGAAGCTCAAAGAACTGCCGTCGCGAGTAGCTGCCCCGACTTCCACTAATGCCCCGACCCCCCCCCCCTCCATCCCCCACGCCTTTGGGTAACTCGTGCCTGCCAGAATCCAAGGGACCCTTAAGGACTACGCCTTTTGCTCACAATCCCGCCTTTGGCTTTGTTTGCAGGCCGGATCGCCCCAGCACATGTCCCAAACTGGTACTCGTTTCCACCTTAGTTTTCATAGCCAGCTCGGAATAAGACCTATCACCTCTTCCGCTGCCAATCCTACTCCTAGCAAAACAACGCTTGTTACGCGTGCAATCCACTCCAGATTTCTATATTTCAGCGAAAAGCGTCTCCAGAAAGGAGAAACATAGCGAACGCGCCCGCCTTCAGGCCCGAACACGGCCATACACGCTACCCACACCACACGCACAAAAAAGGGGTGACCTGTTCACAGCGTATAAAAAAAGAATGCGCAGGCAGCGGCGAACGGAGCAAGTAGGGGTTAGTGGAGGAACCAAGACGAACTGAGAGCGTCGGCTAAGTGTCTGTTGTCACCAACACAGATGTGGTCAGAAACGCAGCAATGTGGTTGTTGTCACAACGAATTTGGTCACAAACGTAGGAAATAGAAGCCCTGTTACGATTTGCTGGACAAGCGCGACTGAAGTTTTTGTAGGTGGGTTCTCCTGAGACATTTCTATGGCTCGAACTGATGAAAGTGTACTCTTTTTTGGATCACGAAGACTTCTCTCGACTTTAAAGCTTGCCAAGTCTATGCGTAACATGTCTAAGAAAATGTAATCATTCTTCGTGGACGAACAAAGCACATTCTCTTAAATTGTCGCTTCAAAACCTGCAGTTGAATTCATTATGTACACACTTTGGAATTACTGAATGTGATGCAATATCCGGAAACATTGTGAAGCAACGTATTTTTTACGTCGACCTATGATGCCGAATGTGGCTCAGTGTTGATGAAGCAGAATCGAACAAAAGCATAATTTCTAAAAACCAAGGTCTTTTGTAAGCTTGTTTACGACGCGTTTCATAGAAAGCAGCTCGTCTGTATTTGCTGCTGCGTCATATATCGCTACGCACGAATAATTTGTTTACTAAATGCCGCACCTCCGAACAATAGTATGTCATGTAATGGAAATGTCTCGCGAACGCGTTGTATTCTGTGGTCTCGGAAATATTCCTGCTGTTTTGCTAAGTAGCGGGAACAAAGTTTTGTTAAAAACGGGCCTGGGGCCCAATTTTAGGCCGATTGTCAGGCCAACTGTCAGAGTAAAATTCCACTTGGATACTTCTTCAGTGTATTCACCTGAGCTTCTGTAACTTTCCGGGAAACCTTCAAAACACAACCAGAACTTTAGGTGTAAGCTACCTGGCGAGATTTACGCCAGAGTTGGTATCTGAATAAAAAAATAGAACTCATTTAAAGAAAGAGTTGAAACAAATATATTGAAGATACAAAAGTCTTCAATGAAAACGTTGTGGTTTCCAAATTGCCAACCCGCTATTCTTCACAGAAAAACTGAAGTATGCATTAAAGATAGAAAAAAGACATGTTCTAGTTCATAAATTATTATATTCGTTCATCTAACGTATCTTTCAAAAATCAGTTATAGGTTTGTGTGCATAACAATCGTTTTAACTTTTTTGAGGTGTTTATAATTACGATATTTGAATATAGGTGAATAAAATTACAGCTTCTGCACCTTTGGATTCCTGATATTATGCGACTCTTTCCAAATGAGAGTTTTCTTTTATTTGAATGAACTTGCTAATATTTCCGCTGCAACACTCCAATATTTTCCACCCAGTGAATCCATCGTTTCAAGCAACTGCGATTGCGGAGACCAAAATCAAGCTTTTTCGGTTCCTAACTGCTGTAGATGTGTTACCTCGTTTTCCCATCACATATAAAACGAATGAAATCGGAGAAGCTTCAAGGATCTACTACAAAACGGCTGTGTCGTGGTTTTGACGCTGGTGTATTTTCTAGCGAAATTGACACATGTTACATTAAGCAACACTAACACAGTTTTGTGTGATTCGTCCTTACCATTCGCCCTTAAAAATATCAACAGACGGCGATACCGGCAGCATTTGCAGTTAGAGTTTCACCAAATAAGCATTTCCCGGGTACAAATACTTTAAAGTAGGAACAGCGTACGAGAAATGGCGGAGTTTGTGACTAACGCAGCCGGAAGAATAGTCAGGAAGCCGCACAAACGTATTCTTTCTCGATCCGTGAGCCTCCTACTACAAGAAACAAATTCGCCACCAATGAAGTAGTGTAAAACATGAAACTTGCTCTCTATTGTCTTCATAACTGGTACACCACAGCTTTGAATGCAGTCTTGCTTTGGGATTGCCATTTTGGGGAGTTTATTAAGGACACTCAAGGCAAAAAAAATGTCTTGTGGGAAGCTAGTAACTTTCCCATTCAGTGGATTGCATATACATTCGCGACGTGTGATCAGGAGGGCAGTAGGTGTGGAGGACAGGAAGGTTTCATGGGCTCAGAATGTTTTGCCAAAGCGTACATTTGATGATAAAAGCAAGCTCCATTAGACCGTACCGAATGTTCACGTTACAGGCTATTCCAAAATATTATATTTAAATAACCATCTGTGGTTTCTTTTCTACTACAAAGCATGGCCGTCGACTATGCCATTCGAATTTATAAATTTATACAATTATCTATAATTGATTGCGGTAAGCCTTGTGAACGACTGCATCAATCAGGATGCCTCAATTACCAAATGGCCGTTTTCTGCGCCACGTAACTACAGAACAAAAATACTGCTGAAGCCACTACGCATGATACACATTTTCCGGCCAAACGCTAAAGCGTTTTGCGAGCCCTATGAGGAGTCTAGGTGAAATAAAAAATTGGTCACATGTCTCTTGGCTTCATTGCAATGGTCGTTGAAAGACGATAATCGTTTCCCCCTCTTACGAAACTCCTCCTCCTCCGCTCTCTGCCACCACACCTTAGGTTCGTCCACTCCCCCTCGCTCCCCGTATGTTGATTTGAATGAGGGTGTGTTCGGCGCAATTCAATTTTACCGCATTCCACTGCTCGCACCCTATTAGTTGGGACAGCGATCACCTTCCTTTATTTGTTTTTTTTTTTGCCTTGAACCGCACGACCGCGCGAGCTCTGTTCTGTAAGAGAGAGAAGGCTCTTTATTGAAAATGCTGAGAGTTTTGCCGGCGTTTGCAATCGCCTACATGCTTCTCTGCTAGGGGTCGGGATGTAGGGATAACCGGCCCTAGAGAGGGGTGGGCAGAAAAAAACAAAAACAAACAAAAAAATACTGGGGTGGCCTGACGGGTTTGACGGACTATTTTGTATATTGTGCCACAGAATTCATAATTTTGAATATGGCCAATGTCCTCCAAATATGAAAACAAACTTTTTAGAGCCTGACGCTGCTTTGAGGGACTGAAGGCCTTGGCCATACCCTGTCAATACCCGTCCTCCTTTCGTTCGGGGCCATATCCCTGGGGTTCTGTTACACAGTTGTGGTGGCCGCCATTCCCGCGTACATTTCAGAGACTAGACACCTGTCCAGTTAACCCGTACAAAACTTTCTTTCCCATATTTTCCTAGCGCTAATAGTTAATCTGTTATTCTTGTACAATTACATTATTTTATTCGTGACCATTTTCTCACGTCAATTGTACAGACTGATTGTATAATCCGATGAGGTGAAAGTTTTTCCCCCAAGGAGCTACCCCGTTTTATTAACCAATCACCGCGTGGGCATGTGCTATGAAAAAAGAGCAACAACTTTTTGCTTGCTTTTATCTTGAACCTGCTGGAGCGTACCTGCGGCGTTTTGACCCATTATTTTTTCGCTTGCTACAGCTTAAACTAATTAAACGTGTATCCTTAACTAAACAAACGCGGGAACTCGGGGTTTTTGTAGTTTGATTGTCTGCAAATGTTCCCGAGGTTTTGTTTGGGGTAAGAAAGGGAGAATGTATGAATTAGTCCCGCAGCCTTAGTTGTTTGGAGCGGTTCTGCCTACGTATATATTTTTTTACGACGTGTTTCAACTTTTGGCCCGAACGCTGAATCGAGACACGGACCGAGGGTTTTACGTTTAACTAGCGCAAACAAGGCTCTCATCTAAAAATTACGTTGCTGAAGCTTGGGCGACTCGCACTATGCGGGGTACCATTACAGCACCGAAAGCCTGTAATTTGGAACTCAATGCCCGGAATAGTGACATGTCTTCAAACTTCAGTGAACCAATTACCAGTCTGGCGTTCCCTTCTACTTTTCATTCCTACCTGAATTAACGTTCCCACTTAAGTACCTTCATGTGCAACTTCTCCTTCCTTTCGTACGTGCTGAAATAAAGCCATATCCCGAAAACACAGGCGCCGTCCTATTAGCGTGCATCCCGACTTCCTACTTCGCAACCAAATGTCAACAACACTTAAAGTACCGCCCTGCCTTACACTTCGAAGAAAAAGAACGCAAAACGTTATTTCCTGAATGTTTCGCTGGAAATGCTTGCCCTTGGATTAATTAATGTCACTGAACGTCAGTCCGGCAGTTGACAATTTGTGAAATTAAATAAACAATGAATTTGAAGCACACGAAGGTCATGCATGAACACAATATTGGCTTTTGTATTGCCGCAAGTAGCCATTACTGTTGTTCTTTGTGTTTTGATAGCTACCTGGGCGCGATTATTCTTCAATGACATTCGACGATGCCGCGTGGGACGGTTTGGGCACTGTGGGCGGGCCCCCTTGACCAGCTAAGTGGGCAGACCTGGTAGCGTGCGCGGAACCTGGCTGAGCCACATCGCACAGTGACGTTAGATGCCGGCGTGAACAGCGACTTCAAGACAACGTTCTAGGAGTCTGGCAAGCACGTGCAACGTGATTCTGCTTGCCGCACCGGAAGCAATGTCTTCCTGCTTGCAGTCGCCATCGCTTCTCCTCTGGTGGCACATTCGCAGTGCATCGCGCGATCCCATGGCCTCGCCCGTCACAAAGGAGGCAACAGTCACGATGAGGAGGCGGCGATGACTCCGCATATAGCGCTGCGGCTGACGGTGGAGAATACTGCTCATGCGGTATCGGCCGAGCTGCTGGAGGGCGTCGAACTTGAGGACGGGTGCTGTCCATGTGCCCTTCTTCCCAAATTTCCACCTGAATACGGAGAAAATCCAAGATCTCCTGAACGTGCTAGGCATCACCGGTCACCTCATTCGTGGCTGCTTCCTTCATCCCTTGCCGGTAAAGAAGAGCGATGTCATGCGGCAACGCCTTCAGCAGGACCCGGTGGATTATGACGGCGTACTGGTCGGGCGTGATTCCTAGTGGCTCCAAAGCGTTTAGGCGACTGCTGATGTCGTCATGCAAGCGGCGCAGCCCCGCGACGTCGGCAGACGTCTTCACCGGAGTTATGGCGATGAGGGCATCGGCATGATCCGCCATCAATAGGTCTCTGGGGCCAAAACGGTCTTTAAGAATCTTGATCGCAGCGTCGTATCCATCCTCCGCAAGCCTGATGCCCTCAATCGCGGTCTTGGCGGGGCCGGTCATGTACGAGCGGAGGTACTTAAACATAGCAATTTTCGTCAAGTGTTGGTTTGCATGGATGGTGGCGTCGAATTGTTCCCAGAATCCCTGCCAATCGCGACGGTCCCCAGAGAACGGTGCAATCTGCAGCTTGGGGAGGGCGCCGCGGGGAACTGGCACGGCGGGAGGAGCCGTGGATTCGCTCACCCTTCGATCTTGCGTATGTCCACCAGCAGCGGAGCTCGAGGGACCGGAGACGGCAGAAGGCGATGACCGGGCGGTGTGCACGCGGGCCCGAATTTCGCAAATGCTGTGCTCGTAGTCCCATGCTGTGGCGTAGTCCGCGTGAAAGGCCTCGTCCGAGAGTTGAGCCTGGATCTTGGCGTCCAGGGGGCGCAGCTCTGTCTGCGTCTCAGTAAGTAGGGTGACCTAGCCCTGAATTCGGGTCTCGGGGGCAGCGGGAGCCTCGAGGAAAGCGTCAAGTGCGGCGATCGCCTTCGTGATGGCGGCGCGCAGGGACCCCCTAACTCGGCGTTCGTGCTCCATAAAGGAAGGAACCGGGAGCCTGGGTGGGTTTTCGGCACCAGCGTGTGGCGGATCAAGCAAGGACAGCAGGACCCAGACGTCCGGTTCTCGTGGTGGTCACGGAACACTCAACCTCGAGCACGCGAGCGCGGCCGATCTTCTTCTTCTGATCGTGCCACGCCCCCTGCCTTCGCTTGTCTCAACCGACCATTCCACCTTTATTTTCTACAGCCCCAGCGCACTGCAGCCATCAGGAGTGAGTGCTGAACTGCGAGTGACGCAAACGGTTGTGCGCTTTGTCAGCTGCTGCAGCTAAACGAGCTGACAGATCGGAGGCCCAGCACCGCTGACGCCAGAACCCCGAGTGAGTTCTGAACAATGAGCGAGGCAACCGGTGCGTGTGCTTCGTCAGCCACTGCAAGTACTAGTTTTCTCTAACCATACGAATATTACCGTATGAAATTCTTTGCCTCAACATATGTTGCACAGTTAAAATTGCTGAAGAGCTGCGTCAAAATATCGCATTAGGGAGTATCATAATCGCCGGCAAATTTTTAAAACACAGCTTTACTACTTTCGACCACCTAATTCGTGGAGCTTGCACAAATGACCTTTTGACCGATGACACACCTCCGGGGACACACCCCCGGAGACACACCCTTCGAAGTGCATCGCGTGATTCGTCGAGCCCGATGTTGGCGCCTGCGGGCGCTACAGGGGTCGCCACCGCCGCTGCGGCCGAGCCAGCCAACCACCCCCGAAGCCTCCCATGCATGCGGCGCTGGTTTGTTTCGGGCAACGTGACTTGTCTCGCCCCCGGCGAACAGGAACGGTGCGATCGCAATGAATGAACGCCGCGTTCGCCCGGCCTCCTTCGGTGAGCGTTGCACGGAACCGAACGGCTTTGAGACGTGGTCGGCAGTACAGGTAAACCAAAGGTTAACCAAGCGAAGGCATGACTCAACAACACTAAGGCAACTTTTTTGCTTTGCATATCCAAGGTTAGCGTAGCTAATCAGCAGCCAATATTTTTCATCAAACTGGGTCAATCGTGCATCAATTTTTGTCAGGTTTGCTGCAGAAAGGTTTATTTAGTTTTGACTTAATGGCCTGACTACGATAACCATTAATGCCGCCGATTGGAACCCTAGATAGGATGTAATTATAGAGTTGAAGTGGCGAACTTCCATTTTATGCAGACTCACTTGTGGCTCTGCATCGGACTACGCTGAAAATGTACCGTTAGAATAATGTTTCTCAACGACTGGGTCAGCGAAATGTAGTGCTCAAAATTTCAGACACTTCTGTCCTCGAGAGTGCCCTTCGCAAGGTACGTGATCCTCGTCGAAAGGCAGACTACGCACACGTTCCTCGCTACAGCTGCAATCTATAAAGTTTTTTTTTTCTGCTTCTCCACACTTCGTCTGATCTAGCTGTCGCACCGCAAAAAGCGCGACAAATTTAAAGCAAAGCTTTACTTCTTTCGTCTACCGATTTCTTCGAGGATGCACAAATGACCTTTTGACCTGAGACACCCCCGGCGACAGACCCCCGGCGACACACCCCTCGAAGCTCATCGCGTGATTCGCCGAGCCAGCAGTTGGCGCCTGTGGGCGCGACAGCGGTCGCCACCGCATGCTAGGCCGAGCCAGCCAACCACCCCCAAAGCCTCCCATGCGAAGCTTTGGGAGCGAATGTCTTAATCACCCTTGGTAGTGCCGCGCCGGAGGCTTCCCATGTTTCCGTACATTGAAGCACTTCCGCGAATGTTCTTTTCAATTTGGCGACGACCAACATGATCTACGACTGCGTCCACAATATTAAATGACTTTTCTTCGTGCCTAACCAGATTAGCTAACGCCGCACTTCGAGCGGACAAAGGGGGTCTCCGGTGAAACCTAAACTGGACACTCCGCGATCGGCTACCGGCGGCGCGCCGTTCTCCAAACGTACTCTTTGCCTAAAGACGTCACCATAACAAGTTTTTCTTTAGGACGCAGAAAGTCGAAAAGAAGCGAAACGGAACCAAAACGCTTCACGAGCCCCTATGAGACACGCAGCGCAAATCCCGTCAACGCCGGGAGAAACGGCGGCAGGCGGCGCAGCGATCGCGAAGCTCGAGGCGTATAGGCGAAATGCACTGCTATTTCACGAGACATCGGTGGGGGTGGGGGGGGATGGGAGGGGGACGCTGTGTACAAATGCGGAGCGGAATCCAGCAATGAACGTTTTAGTAATCCCACGCACAAATCTCGCGTTCACTTTCATTTCGTTTTGCAACTTCAACGAAGAGCTGATCGTAGGGCGCACGCATTTTTGGAAGTGCACAGGGTAGGCTGTTCAACAAGCGATGAAGCGTGTCGTTGGAAGAGTGTGGTATGTGATAAGGCCCACTGATTTCAGTTTCTGCCTCATTCTGCAGGCTTCCTGTGCCATATGACGATATTTTGAAGAAGTATTTAGTCGCGGGCACTGATTATATTCTAAGCCCGTCTCCGCGCAGCTCGCAGAGGATATATGTAGCAGATGAATGTTTGCGGGCGCTCACCTCACGACAAGACGACTTTGTCGTGTGCTGATCCCCGAATATAATTATGCATTGTACATCGTGCTTTTGTTGAATATTCCCGAAATTAGCACAGACCGGCTTGTAAATGGTGGTGATCAATATCGGAGAGTGGGCACGGGAGCAGTCTAGGCAGCATGGCTCACGCTTCTCGCCTCTACGTTTCGCAGGCTTTCTTCATGTCTGCGGTGCTGCTTCGTTTGCCAAGACATCGCCTCCTAAATACAGGAGGCGATGGCCAAGAGCGTCTGTTTCGGCATGCGCATCTACAATTTTTCCTGAGCGGTGAAGATAACTAATCACCACCCCTGGGACCACAGCCGACCTTTGAACGTGACTTCTTCGTGCGCACGGACTTCAGCGCACCGACCTCATCTACGTCAACACCGTCCAGCCCGGCCCGTATAAAACGCGACCTGCCAGCCAGCCACCTCAGTGGGCACGGGAGCAGTCTAGGCAGCATGGCTCACGCTTCTCGGCTCTACGTTTTGCAGGTGCGTAATACTTATCCGTTATACGCAAAGAGAAGTGACAACCGTTGTTTGCTATATCTCCCGTGCCACGGGGTGTTGTGTGACATTATCGCCGACTGTTTCTCAATGTCGTTTTTGCTACTATGCTCGGGCGATGTGGAAACCAATTCCGGTCCCCCCAAGACTCGCTCTGTCGATATTCTTGCACTTGAAAGTTTGCCCGATGACCCCGCTGAGCAGATGAACGTCGTGTTTCACCTACTTAAGGATCTGCAGTCCCGTTCCATACATGCGGCTAAGTGTCAGGCTGATTTGGAGGCTGGCCTTAAATCACTCCAAGCAGGACAAAAGAAAATTGAAGCCAGCATAGAAAACATCCAAACGCGTCTCTTGACAGTAGAAGAGAAAACTGAAGTGCTCGAGCGTATCGACGAGGATATAACGACAGTAGTCACTAATCATGATTCCTTGCAGTCGCGTGTGGACGATCTTGAGGATAGGTCTCGTAGAAATAATCTGATCTTTTATGGATTCCAGGACTCTCCCCGCGAGACTTGGGAGGAATCTGAATCGCTCGTGAAGAGGGTCCTCACTAACGTTCTCCCCACTTTTCCGGACGACGCGTTCAAACGCGCTCATCGTTTAGGGTCTTTTTCTCCTACTAAATCCCGTCCAATAATTGTTAAATTTTCAAGCTTTAAAACAAAGGACCAAGTATTTTCTGCACGCAAGAAACTTAAAGAAAATGACATAACGGTGTCCGAAGATTTCTGCCCTGCAACGCGGGAAATTCGTAACAAACTACCCGCGTTTGCGAAAAATCAACCTGGTGAACCACTCTTTCACCTTCGATACAAAACACTCGTTATTAACAAGACGCACTACATCTACAATAAGGCTACTAATGAAATATCCGAAGACGTACGACGACCCTCAATCACTAACGATCAGCGTCGCTTGAACCCGCGCGCTACTACGTCCTCGTAAGGGGCACGTGAGGGGAAGTGGTCAGGACCTGTCGCGTGTATCAGTTCTTTTCACTAACATTCGTAGTATCCTCAACAAGCGTGACTCACTAACATCGGCAGTTGAGACAATTAAACCAGACATTTTAGTATTAACTGAGACGTGGCTACGGCCGCACATTTCAGATCATGAATTATTTTTTCCAGCACACCGTTTCTCGGTTTTTCGTTGTGACCGCACTTTGCGATCGGGGGGCGGCGTCCTCCTAGCCATCAATAAAAACATTCCATCACAACGTATTCATGTGCAAAGCAACCTATAAATAATTTGGGCTATCATCGAACTAGCTTCCCAAAAGCTTATCATCAGTTTTTGCTACCGTCCACCCCATAATACTCCTACATTTATAAATGAGCTTCACGATGTTATCAACCTGGTTTGCACGCGTCATACTAATATTCCGGTGTTTCCTACTTGGTGACTTCAACATTCCAAACATATCTTGGGAAAATGAACCGCCCGCATTGCAGCCTTTTTCAACCTTTGCTAATGACTTCTTCAACACGTGTTCAGTTTTTTTCTTTATCACAGCTGATCAGGCAGCCAACTAGATCAACGCAAACGTCTCCCTAATATTCTTGATCTTGTACTAACTTCTAGACCAGATTACGTATCCAGTATTGCGCATCTACCCGGCTTAAGCGACCACAGTATGCTATCGTTTGACATTAACTTACCACGTCCGAAATCTAAAAATAAGATTAAAACAATTCAGCTTTACGAAAGAGGCAATTTTGACGCATTTAATGAAGAATTATCTGGTTTTCTCGACCCGTTCCTCGAATATTTCGACTGTCGCTCGGTACAAACTAACTGGGACATGTTCTCTGACAAAATTAAGGAACTAACAGATAAGTACATACCCACTCGCATCATTGTTTCTAATGATAACGCGCCATGGTATTCCACTCACTTAAAAAATTCCCGAAGGGAAGAATGTGAAAGTGCGAATGCACGAGTTGTATTTGCGCGGTTCGGTAATGTTCGCGAAAGAGAGATCACACACACACACACAACTACAAAGAAAGAAAGATGCATTTATTCACAGACACCTATTTGTGTTGTCGTTGTACTTGATTGCTGGAGCGGATCTCAGCTTTGAAATTTCGTGTCAGTACTCCTTTAAGCAGGTGCATTAGCCCTTCTCACGCCCGATTCTTGGCCAATCCTCCACGTGGGTATGTGCCATGTCAGCGGCCAGGCAGCGCGCGCCCATCTCCCCCCGTTGCCAAGGAAGACGAGGAGATTCCTGGCCAATCCCCCACGTGGGTATGTGCCATGTCAGCGGCCAGGCTGCGCGCGCCCATCTCCACGTGCGCGGACATCGCCGGTGGACGCAGGTTCAGGGTCGCTTAAGAAGTGCGTTGCACTTAAAACGCTTATCTAACCGAAAGAAACGTTTATATAAATTAGCCAGGCTGTCCCCTCGCTCTGTTCGGTGGGCTGCCTACAAAGAGGCATCTAAAGATTACGTCACTGCTCTTAAAAATGCTAAATAAAATTTTTTGATTACTACTTTGCCATCGATGTTATCAACCGATACAAAAAATTTCTGGCGTGTTATTAACCCCCCTAAAGACGGTGACTGCTTAACATTTGTTGATGAAAATAATACCGCTATTCCTTCCAACCGAAGTGCTGAAGTTCTCAATCAAGCCTTTGCATCAAATTTCTCCGAAACTACTAATGTCCCACTACCCTTACCTTGCAATTACAGTCACAACCAGATGCCCCCAATTACCATCGATTCTTGTGGTGTTGAAAAACTTATTAAATCATTAAAACCATCCTCTGCTCCTGGATGTGACCTCATCAGTCCAAAAATTTTAATCAGTACTAGTTACTATTCTTCCATTATACTAACAAAAATTTATCAACAGTCGCTCGATCACGGTGTGCTACCAATTGAATTTAAAATTGGAAAGGCGGTTCCATTCTTCAAATCTGGCAACAGGCACTCACCCCTTAATTATCGACCTATTTCTTTAACTAGTATTCCGTGTAAACTAATTGAACACATATTGTTTTCCAACCTAGTCAAATTTTTAGAATCGAACTGTTATTTTTCTCTGTCACAACATCGTTTCAGAAAAACGTATTCATGTGAAACGCAACTCGCATTATTCACCCATAAACTGCATACTTTTCTTGATCAGTCCACGTTTGCCGATTGTATATTCATTGACTTTTCCAAAGCATTTGATAAGGTGTGTCACAAACTTTTGTTGTTTGAACTACATCAGCTTGACCTCGATTCCAAACTTCTATCTTGGCATGAGTTTTTTCTTACCAACCGTTCGCAATTCGTATCCGCTAATAATCATAACTCTTAGTTAACACCCGTCCACTCTGGTGTGCCGCAAGGTTCCGTGTTGGGTCCTCCTCTTTTCCTTATATACATTAACGACTTACCAGCATCCGTTTCTTCTAACATTCATTTATTCGCTGATGATTGCGTTGTTTACCGGCAAATAACTTGCGCTGATGACATAGCCGTCTTGCAATCTGATCTTCATACTATTTCATCCTGGTGCAAAACTTGGCTCATGGAACTTAACTCTAGCAAATGTAAATATTTACGTGTTACAAGAACAGCCCACCAGTTACCCACTTATTTTATTGATAACTCCCGTTTAAATCATGTATCATCTTATAAATATCTTGGTGTTCACATTTCAGCTGATCTAACATGGACCACTCACACCGAGCAGTGTTGCGGAATGGGCGTCCCCATTCCATTCCAATTCCATTCCGGCGAATTACAAGTTGCCTAAATTCCATTCCTTTCAATTCCTCGGAATGCCGGAACATCGCCCATTCCCACTCCGGGAATTGCCGGGTAGTTCAATTCCATTCCTCTAATTCCTCAGCGTTTTATCGGGTGATTATCAAGTTACCAACGAACCCACCATTAAGCTGATGTTATTACACGCGTTAAGAACTGCTAAAACACGCAAAACACGTAACCAAGGTCGAGGGACAGTGGCTTTGTGGCATACCTCGTTCAGTGCAATCACCCTACTAATTCCCACAGGGGCAGTTCTCCAGGTAGTTATTGTAGTATTTGCATGGTCAGCACGTCTTTACGAGTTGTGATGCTTTAATATTGTTTAAGTGTGAATGTGGTAATGCTAACGTGACAACATGTTCTATTTTTGTGCTGAAAAAAGTATGGTTGAAGAAGACATTATATTCCTTAAGCAGTTAACACGCGTATGGAGCGGTCGTGAGCATGGTTAGAACTATATTTCGTTAACGAGGAACAGAAACTCCAGATCTGGTGGTATCATTACCGCTCGAGCACCTTGTCCTGCCTTTGCACCAAATACGGATCACGGGCCGCACAGGTCGTCAGCACTCACGCATGTCAAGCACGCCTTGAAAGCACGGATAGGTTCAGAACTTCCTGTCTGCGTGTGCGCAGGTATGCAATGTCGCCTTGCCGAAAAGCTGTTACGTGCGTCAGGTATCATACACTGCGCACGAGAGAAAGTTCAGGCTGTGCTTAGAGTATGCGCGACCTTTGTATGGGTGTCTCGATGAGAACCAATGCGCAGGGAAAATTCTTTTTTCTCTCGTTAGTGTATTGGTTCGTATACTATCTGCATCTTGTTTTTTTTTTCTTTTAGAAATTGTGAGATTGTTCACACTTTAGCACCACGCAACCTTTGGCTCTAGCTAACTGAAGAAAGACTTAGAGAATGCGTTGCGGCCTTGGACTCAGCAAAACTGAGTCCAAGGCCTGCGTAACTAATTGTATAACTGATGCCTGTATAACTAATTTGAGGAGTTGCATGCAGTGAAGTATAGCAATAAAGGTTCCCCCAAGTGTCCTCTGGTCTGGGCGATCAACCGAAAGAAAAGATGTAAAGAAAAATGGCAACGATAATAATAGAAGGTCACGTTCGGCAGCCGGTCAGTCTAGTGTTGTGGAAATCCCTACGCCACAAAAAAGTGCGTAGGTGTCCTCGTTGATATATTGCAGGGTTTAACGCGCCGATGCAACGCAGGCAATGAGGCGCACCGTAGTGGAGGGCTCCGGATTAATTTTGACCACCTTAGGCCGAAACGTCGTACACACGGGTGTTTTTGCTTTTCGCCTCCATCAGGAAAGCGGCCGCCGCCGCCGGGAATCGAACCGCGACCTCGTGCTCAGCAGCGCAGTTAGATCTCCTCGTGAATTTTATATGCTGCAATAAAGGTCTCAAGCTGACGTGAATGGTCGAAAAAAGTTTATTTTGGTTTCATTCATCGAAATTACGTAACAAAATGCATATGTTGTGAGCCAAATGGGCGCTTCGCCGTTCAGTTCTGAAAACACGAAGTGTAAATGGCGGCTGCTTCAACGATCAATTCTAAAAACCCAAAAAAAAAGTAAACTAATACAGTTGCCTCCTGCCTGTGTGTTGCGCTTGACAAACGAGCTGCTTAAAAGAGGTGTTTGAGAGCCGGTTTCGCTTCGCTGTCTGTCACTAAAAGAGATGCCGTGGACCCGCCGCGGTGGCTCAGTGCTAAAGCGTTGCGCTGCTGGGCACGAGGCCGCGGCTTCGATTCCCGGCCGCGGCGGTCGCTTTTCTGATGGAGGCGAAAAGCAGAAATGCCCGTGTGTACGAGATTTCGGCGCACGTTAAAGATCCCCAGGTGGCCAAAATTAATCCGGAGCCATCCACTACGGCGCGCCTCATCGCCTGCGTTGCGTCGGCGCGTTAAACCCTACAATCAATCAATCGAGAGATGCCGTTGAAAACACGCGTTCCACGTCAGCGGACGTCACATTTATAATGGAAACTGCCCTTGCGAGTCGGGAAAGCAAGTTAAAGTGGCTAGCGTTCGCTTTCCGTTAGGTCGGAACAGTTTAGGAACAAAGCTTGCAGCGTGCAGCTTGCAGGCGCAGGCGTGACCGCAGTTCCTATCACATGGGCTCTGCTTTTTCGGGTGGATTCTCGAACCAATATTTTAGACCTTCGTAGACGCTGCTTCGGGCAAAGGCGTCCGAGTGTCTAGACAGGAGGGCCAGTATTGCAAAACGTCCTGGGGAGGAGGGGGGAGCGCGAAGGGAGATGGGGCGTAAGCTGATATGCGAAATTTCGCAGTGAACACAAGCACCGCGCCAGCGTCCCGATGACGGCGAGGTGGGATGCGATCACCGACGGTTTCGGACGCAAAAAACAAAAGTGAAGCGTGGGGAGACAGCTCGCAGCCAGGGCGAAGGCGCCGCCAAGGTAAAAAATCACAAGGCGAAGTTGGTGGGAGAGATAGGGGGGGATGCCATTGCGGTAGTTCCCCACGACGGATACCAACGGCTTAGAGCCGCGTTTATTAGGCGGAGAATCGCGACGAACTTCGTAGCAGCGCTGTATTTAATTGTAGTAGAATCGCTGCTTATAAATATACCGTGCTTGTAATCAGCCAATCGATTTTAACAGTACTGAGTTATTGTTAAATTCAAGGCTCCGGCTTACTAATGTTTGAACTTGGGCTTGTGGGATCTTTTGCGTATGTTGCATATTTTGACAAAAAACAGCGCGTAGAAGGAAAAGGGTGCTTTATTTTGGGAAAATACATGTAATTCCATTCCCATTCCATACCGGGGAAAAGGCGCTTAATTCCATTCCGATTCCATTCCTTCAAGTATTGTCGCCATTCCATTCCCATTCCATTCCGGGGTCGCGAAAATGTGGAATGATTCCGGATTCATTGCGATTCCGGACTGGTAACTCCGCAACACTGACACCGAGTATGTAATTGCCAATGCTAACCGCACGCTAGGATATCTCTGACGCAATTTTTCAAGAGCCCCTTCATCACTTAAATTACTAATGTACAAAACACTCGTTCGTTCTAAACTGGAGTATGCCGCATCAGTGTGGGATCCAAGTTATGATACGCTAATCCAATCGCTCGAAATGGTAAAAATAACTCTGTTCGCTTCATTCTTTCTAACTATAATCGCACTGCTAGCATAACTTCAATGAAATGTAGCCTTCAACTACCAACGCTATCTTATCGCCGTAAAAAGTTGCGTCTCTGTCTGTTCCATAAGATATTCTATCACCCACATCTACGTCATCAGCTCATTTTGCCTCCGCATTTCATATCGTCTCGTTTGGATCACGCTAATAAAATTGGAATACCATCGTCAAGGACAAATACATTTTTTCAGTCTTTCATACCCAGGACTTCAGTCGAATGGAACCATCTTCCTGCTTCAACCGCTGCCATTGTTGATCATGAATCATTCAAAATAGCCTTAGCTAACATTGTATATTAATATGTTCATTTGTATTATGTTTTGTCACGCCTTACGCCTTAGCTAAAATTGTATACTAAGAAGCCAACCTGATATATTCGTTTATACCGTATAATGCATTAGCTACAATTGTATATTTAGAAGCCATTGTTATAACCTTTTTACTTCTTTTCACTGCATTTGTAATTCCTTTTTTTTTATTTAACCACTCCCCTCTCAAATGCCTTATGGCCCTGAGGGTACTGTAAATAAATAAATAAATAAATATATTGGCAAACGAATCTGGCGTGCTGTCAGGTATGAGTGTTCCGCAGATTATGTAAGCGCACAAAACCGATTTAAATTGTAGTGTATAGCCGTAGAATGAACATCTGAGGAACCGGTGGTTACGGAGAAACTGTTAGTAAATTCAGGTCAGTGTAACTACAATCGTCTCAATCATACGCCGGTTTCGCGACGCTGACCTGTGACACACACCTGGCGCTTATACAGACGGAATATACCGCACTAAGATCACGTCAGAAACATTTAGACTTGTAAACACACCCCATTTGCGAACAGAGTGACTGCTTCACATAAACATGGATTTCAAACGACCGCAAACGGTAAATCTCAGTCATGAACGTGCCGCAAAAGCAGCGGCGGCACTGGGGAGCGGGACGCGAGCTCCCGCGGCTGCTACAGGCCGCGCTCGAGGCGTATAGTTGATCTAGTGAACCCTACCTGGCTTAGGTTTCGACGAACGTATTTAGCATGTCAGAAGCTGTACTGTTTATTTTTTTTTATTTCCGTTAGAGCTATATATGTTTCTTAATTCCGCACTTGCACAGCATTTATTTTCCCGTGGTTTCATTACTTGCCTTGGTTCTTGCTATATTGCGTGTGTGGGCACATATTTAACGACACACAGTCTTGGAATATACTTAACATTTTCGCAAGGTATATATTCTTATAAAAGGCATAAGTTATTGTCCAAGAATGGGTAATCACATCCCCGTAACATATTTTTCTGCAACGTATATATTTTAAACGAAGCCGCATTCGTTGTCCACGCTGCAAAATGAAGCCAATCTCTCATTGTGCCAGCATCAGGTCTAAACGAGGCGACAGTGGAATTCACTTGTGCCTGATGTTTTGGAAGTGACATGGGTGGTATGTTGCTGCCGCCGCCGACGCACGGAAGAGCGGCGACGAAGCGCGCAGAACCGCTTCCCCGGGTAACTCTTCGAGGCGATCGCGTACTTACGAAGACGCAGCTGCTTTTTAAGGGATCTAGCGTACTCTTTGCCTATAGACGTCACCATAACAAGTTTGTTTTAGGGCGTGGAAAATTGAAAAGAAGCGAAACAGAGCTCAAACACTGCACGAGCCCCTATCAGCCACGCAGCGCAAGTCCCGTCAACGCCGCGGCGAAGCGGTGGCAGGCGGCGCAGCGATCGCGAAGCTCGAGGCGTATAGATCCTTTACAGCGCGGCGACATGGGCGAGGTCGTATTGGCCGCCGTGACGTCATTTGTCATGGCTGGCTGGCCTTTCAGAACGCGTTTCTCGCCGCAGCCTTCGCTGATGCCCTTGCATATCGGCGTACGATTGCGCGGCTGGACTGGACGGGCCAATTAGACACTTTTAAATGCAGAGCATTTCAGTAACTCACGATGTCACCCGCGTTGTCCCGTCGTAGTCCGCACCGTCGTTGTCCGCACCCCTCCTCCTACACTATATAAAAGAAAGTACTATCCGGCGCCTGGTTTCGATCCCTCGACCATGCGGGCGGAACGCAATGTACATGGTGCTCTACCCACTGCGCCACAAAGCCTACACAGAATGGGACGCTACGAACGCGCCTTATATCGTTGACTCATTCAAATTACTGCTGACGAGCGCTCTCTCGTCAGCAGTTTCCACAAGTGCAACAACATTAACGTAGCGCAAACTACTTAACGTCGTGCGCCCCGGAAAATGCTCTGCATTTGATCGTGCCCCTCGCGAATTGGATGTTTCACTGCGTCGCCATGCGAACAGTTTGCCACGCTTTAGTTTCAGTTCTTTCTTTGCTGGGGTGCCGACGAGCGGCGCCACCTCCTCGCACTTCGCCGCGGGAGGATCCGCGGCGGGGGCGAGAGATGGCGCTGGCGTCTCCGCGGCTGCGTCTCCGGCCTCCGCGGGCACCGGCGCCGGCGCGGGGTCATCGCCCTTCTTTAAAAGTTGAGTTCGCACGCCACGCAGGAACAATTTTTTTGAGTGTTGCTGTGAATGGGGGCTTGTTGTCCAACTAGGTAGGGTGTGCCAGTGTTTAGAGATTGCTTAGTCAAACAAATCCCATATAAAGTTTGTTTAAATGCTGTTTTGGGTAGGGTTCGTCACCTAGTTTCCTGTTCGCGCGTTTCGTCCAAATGATTTTACGGCTTTAGTTATTTTTTCTGTTTTGACGTGCTACCTTGGAGTAACAAAATAAAAGCGTAGGGGCTGTAACATCCTGCTATAAAACACAATTCTGCATGTATTGATAACGTTGGAAAGCTTGTTTTGAAAGCTTTCCTTTCCGTCCCACGGTAAAAGGGCTGGCTGTGGAAGCACTGTATCATGAATATGAAGAGCTCCTAAACAAAGTATTTCTGCGTGTGTATGGATGTTGTATATTACTTCTTTGCCGCTTCTTCATATTTCGAAGTGCCATGAATAAGCTGTAGCGCTCAGGGTTTCAATGGTCAGCTGACTTACAGCTGACCCCCCTTTGCCCTGAATTTCTTGTCGGTATTATCAGCTGTTGCCTGTTCGATATGTGCTAACTTGCGGCCATGGAAATACTGATGCTGAATCTGCCATATGCGCATGCAGCAAACGTAAAAATTTCATATGCGTGGTGGGTAACTCTCGCCGCACTCGCCCGCCAATCGCGAGCTAATTCTTAGCGCGTACAGTGATATAAATCCTCAAATAGGGTGATAAAGCTTTGTTAACAAATATAACTATTCACCTAACTGGCACATAAGGCATTAAATAAATGGTTCGGTTTACCATATGTGACATGACAGTTGTTGAATACGTCCCTTGTTTTTTTTTTTTTTTTTTTACTTTTTAGGCTTTCGTGCCCTAATATTTGTAATATTTGAACGAGCAAGTTTTATTTATTTGTCACCAAATGGCTTGGCTCCGATAACCATGCATGTCCGCAATTGGAAAGATTTATTCAGAGATTGTTGAAGTGGCGTACTTTCATTTTGGGCACCCTCAGTTGAGGCTATGCATCGAACTTTGCTGAAAATGTACTGTTGCAATAATAAACTTCAAAGACTTACTTAGCGAAATGCATCGCTGAAGATTTCAGATACTGGTGTCCTCCGGAGGGCTCTTCGAAGGGTACGTAATGTCCTTTCAGGCGCTGACGCAGCGTACGTTCCGAGCCACACTTGTAATCGATAACATTTTTTTTCTCTGATTTTCCTCCCTTAGTCTGGCCTACCTGTCCTAATAAGCGCGACATATTGGGGCCTATGGAGGAAAGCTGAACTGTTCGAATGACTGATTCACGCTTCGTGGTGCCGCTCCGGTGACGTCACATGCTTCCGTACATTGGAACGCTTCCGATAACGTTAAGTTCCATTTCGCGACGAACAACACGAGCTCCGACGGCATCCACAATATTATATATGACTATTTTCCTTGCCTAACCTGTTTTGCTAACGACGTACTTCGAGCGGACAATGGGAATCTACGGCAAAACCGAAACTTGGAAAGGCCAGTAGTGGCGAGTGCGGCGATGGCACCACCTGGCTAAGGCGGGCCGAACTGCTCGACATCACCTAGAACCCGGACACGCTTCCAGGACGAAAGAAAAGCTCTTGCCGCTTCAGCTCGCGTTCATGCCTACCATGCATTTCCCCAACAGAGTGACTCAGCGGATAAAACCCTTACATGGTATTTCCTGAGTGTCTGCAACAGCAATATTTTTCCGAGGCGCTTCGTGACAATCAAGTAGGAATACGGAGCCCGACCACAAGCTCAACGTATAAAAGATGACAGAGTTACGTGTCTGGGTCATGCCAGCCATGCTTCTAGCTCTTACAGAAAACGATACGTAAAACGAGGAATTGGCCTCGCTCTTGCCGCACCGGCTTGCATACGTATCCAAGAACAGGCACCTGCACTTTAGCGTTTGCTCTCAGGCATTTTTTCCGGCACGGAACGCTCATTTTTCTCCCTTACAACCCATACTTTCAGATTTTTTAACCAACTCTATATGTCTTTATTAATACCAGAGTGCATTAATTGCTGAGGTTTTTAATTTACGCTTTTTTTAAGCGGGTGCATCAGTCCTCTTTAGACCCTATTCTTGGCCACTCACCCATGTCAGTATGATTCATAACAACAACAACAACAACAACTGGCCTGCTCGTGACTCCTCCTAGTTTTAATGCACCTAACTAATAAATGCCTCTAGACACACAATCCCTCTTCCGCATTCCTGGGGCCATTTCATTGTGGAGGTTGCAAACCGCGCCGACAAAACTAATATCACAACATTCTTACAGTAAAACACAAACACCCATACACTCGAGCATGAACAAATTCTTCAAACTGCATTTTACCCGTGTCGTGCGCGACACACAGTCCGACCTTTGACTGCACAAAGACACTAACAAATACAACTATTTTTACAGCAGAAGCACATCTCATATAATTTCAGTACAACACATTACAAAAACAAAATCCGAACTACCCATCACTATAACTTACTCTCTGAATGCAGTGACAGCTTTTCGCACCGGTAATCACAAATACGATAATCTGAAATCTTAAAACACTAAAGGAATATTGACAGCAAACAATATAAAGCTAACATTATTAGTTTGCTGGCTTCCCGGATAAAGCACCATCTCCCAAATCTGTGTACCCGAGGAATCCTATTGCCCCTTTTATTGGTTTCAGAGGATGTACCAATGTTTTCTGTTTTTTTTCCCAACAATTTTTTTGCCTACCTTTGTAATGTTTGAATCTGTAATTCATTTGTTACCTCGTGCAACCTGAGACCCCCACGGGTACGATCGTAGTTCTAGAAGCTCTCTGTTACGCGCCAGGGCTCTCACTGTCCTTGCTGGAGCGAGAAATGTGCTCGTAGGTTTCCGGCACCTTTAAGTCTGAAGAGAATTCTCACTTCTAATTGTCACCATCTTTCAGTGAGTGTTATATTTAGGGCCCTTTGCACCCATTTATTTAGTTCTTTTTAATGCGCTTCAAACTAGCCCGTAAGCAACTTAAACAAAAAAATTGAAAGTTAAAGTGACATAGACCAAGTCTTGTTTGGACTCGGACGCCCTTGCGTGATTGAAACAATCAAATACTGTGAAGGCATGTTTTCTTCAATTCAAAACATATGTGAGAAAGTGAAACCTGCGGAATCTTCAAGGATCTACATAAAAACCTACTGTGCATATGACGCTGGTGTATTTTCTGTACTTATTGACGGTCGCGTTCTTTATTAAACAGTTCTTGCTGGCTTTGTGGAATCAAGATTCATTTGTCGCTAGCATCAACATCAGCAGGCGCTAATACCGACCTGGCTATATGGGGAATTTGTACTTCTAGTTCCACTTAAACAACACCACAAACGTAGGGATATTTCAAAGCAGAACACGGAAATTCTGACTAATACAGCAACAAGATTATTTGCGAAGGAGCACAACGGGCTTCTTCTCCGGACATTATTATATTTATTATATATTTTATTATGATTTAATATAACATTATTTTTAATATATAAACGACCTGCCAGAATGTCTGCCTTTTAGTAACTGTTTGCTATATGCTGATGATACAACCATTTACACTTACAATACATCGGCAAACGGAGTAGTTAAGCATGATTTAAGCAACCTATCCAATTCGTGCGCAGAAAACAAACTTTGCATAAACCCTACTAACACCCATTTTGTGCTCTTTCAGTCGCAGCTGCCCACAATTGAACTAACATCGTCGCTACTGTTACAAAGCCATGTCATTCATCCGTCATCAGATGTGAGGTTCCTGGGCTTGCTGCTAGACCAACACCTAAAATTGAATCTGCACACGAAAATGTTTGAACAATCTGCACACGTCTCTATTTCGCGAATTACGTTAAAATCTCTCTTTATCACGCTTTCATTCATACCCATTTGCAATACTCCGTGTCTCCATGGGGTAACACATACACCACTCACCTTGCGCATGTGCAACATTTATAGACTCAAGCGTTGTGGCTTATTACGTTTACTGCTTTCATGGTTACGTGAAGCCGATTTTTCACATCCTAAATAATTTGCCTCTGATACATGAAAGTAACCACAGTGATCTACCGTGCTCGTGCACAGGAAATGTTTATTCACGGCCTAACGCCACTGCTCTGCTTAACTACAATAACACGTGGTTTTGCGGAAATAAAAGTTTTACTACCCAAAGACCAAACAAACAATGGTAAATTTACGGCTTACTTCATGGGTATTTCGATACGAAACAGCCTCCCTAGCCATCTAAAATCCGCTCGCACATGAGCACCGTTCAGTAAAAGGGTGAAACAATATTTTATTACACTCTTATTACAGACGGACGAAAAACTTCACAGGAGTCCTCAAATTTCATCTGTTCTCTAAGTTCCTCGGTGATTCGCAATTGCTTCATTGTGCTTGTTTGTACGCAGTTTTTTGTCAGCTTTTACTTGACCGTTAACCTCTGACTTATGCTCTGGGTATGTTGATCATTGTATTGTTCAAAATATCATGTTATATATTACTCTTGTGCACTGTCCAAACAAATTTGTCAATGAATTTTTTTTTCTTACTAATCAGGTTGCTTTATTGGGTGATGTGTAATTGTCGCTACTTTCAAATGTGACAGTGCTTGATATCTTTTTTTGGGACGTCCCCCGGAGAGTTCCTGGAACTTCGGGACCTCCTCCTGTATTGAGTTTTTACAATAAGCAAACAAACATGACCGTCTCTCTACAATGAGGAAGTCGATGATCAAGGTAGGGATAAATAAATGGAGCAGCGCAGCTGGCATTGTAGCTTTACTCCAGGATTGCCATTTCCGGTCGTCTATGGACAAGGAAGGTCTTCACACCCTTATTTGCGTGCATACCTTTCCTTCCCCCCCCCCCCCCCATACGAAAACACTAATGGGCATAGGAATCAGTGATCGAATGTTTCCCTTTTTTTTTTTGGAACACAAGCAACCAGTTTCGCAGTTTTTTTATTCTCAGTAGATTGAATTGCCGCGTGCAAGATGTGACCGATGGAGCCAAGAGGTGAAAATCGTGCAGTATTTTTGAGTTACTTGAACATCGACGATAAAGCACGCTCCACTTCACCCTACTCAATAGTTATGTGCTCCTCCCCAGAATATTATGATGTGACTGAATCCCTTCGGTTGCATTCCCAGCGAAACATGCTTCTGTGGACTCGAATATAGATTTATTCGTACATGCATGAAAAAACTCTACAAGAAAAACTTGGTTAACCGATTCCTATAAATCAGGATGCATGTACTACCAAAATGGCGATCTCGCAAGGCAGATGCCAGAACAGCCAAAAAAGTGCTGAAACCGCTACGTTCTTTTTACAGTTTCGATACAAACTCGTAGTTCGCAGCCGTCGCGTATGCACAAAGTATATGAATTAAAGGACCAATTACGTTTATAGAGCAAGGGCTACCTCTACAACAGGAGTTTCAAAAGATTCAAAAATTTGAATCTTTTATTTGGCTTGTGACATTTGTTGAATATTCAAGGAATCAAATATGACTCTTGCTTTATCCCCTGCTGTAATATGTTGCTAAAATTGGCATTCCTGACCTACTTACCGCTGTGTACTTCACCTTGCTTTCGCGCGACCAGAAATGTCGTCTCGCGAAAAGGCCGACACGGTGCACTTAGGGGTGTTTTCCGACCTCTTAATTCATAGCAAAATGTTTTCCACACCTCCACTGATGACGGGGCTCCACACAGCCAACAGAACAACGCGAATTGTGATTTATCGAAAAGGTTTCCGTGGAATTGTCTGCACTTGCTTAGTTGGATGTCATTAAACAATGAATACGTTCATTACAGTTGACATTTCGCGAGACTGAAGGCAACAAAGACATGACGCCCGTTAAACGTCATCGTTAAATAAAATACTAATTTGAGCATTGCTGTTAGTGGCTAATGCTTTTGTTTTTCTTTTCTCTAAACATTGTGCGCGTGGGATTATTTGCCTGCGACGTCCACACGTTTATTATAAAAGAGCCCACCGAAGGATGTATCTCAATTCACATCTTAAACGAAGTAGCGATACGCTGCAGCAATAACCAGTATGACAAAATCAGCAACCGTTATTTTCTATTCAATGGGTAAGACATCTTACTTTTTGGAAACCTTTATCGCAATCTGATGCCGTAATTTTTGGCTGTGTGCCCTTAGGTGGTACATCTGAAATTTTACGCAATTTTATGTTCAGGATGGAGTTTTAATACATGCATTTGTCTGCCCTCTTACCCTCCTCTATTTGCATGTTTAGGATCAAGCTTTTGCATCTCCAAGATGAAACGCATGTTTAGGATCACCATGTTCTGTCAGGCCATTATTAATTCTATCCCTATTACATGGCTTCAGAAGGAAATTCTTTTGGAACGATAGGGATCACAGGAAACCATAGGAACATTGCAGATTTATCTTAAGTGTTGGAAATACCGAAATGGTGCCACACGTTGAATTGAAATGAAGGAGCCGTACCCACTTTGTGCACGCGCTGCTTACGTTGGGCGCTGAAGAATAAATAAGCTTTCATAAACTCTCTTTTACCCCATTGTGAACAAGGCTTACGTAGCGAAGTAGAAACGTCTCTTTTTCGTTTGTCTCTAAAGTTTTAGCAGTATCTTTTATTCGGTGTCTGTCGTTTATATGCAGCACGTTTCTTGCCGACCATACCGGCTTCCCTCGAACTCTGGGCTTCTCTACCAAAATAAGGAGAAGGCGCCATTAAATAGCCCTGCAGATATTAAGATGGTCCATCTAACCAATACAGTAGTGTGAGGCAGGGGGGGTGGGGAGGGGCGCCGCTACGTGCAAGAGCGATTGCCGCTCAGTCAACACGGCAGACGCGCTCGCTGGTTGTCCGCGCATTGCTCGTCTCCAATCTCAAACAACCTCTCTTCCTCTTCGACTTCAAGCTCGATTTCCTCAGCAGCTGGCTCTAGTAGCACGGCGGGAACTGCGGAAACTGGAAGGGCCCTTCGCTCCCCAGACATAGCCGCGGGCACCATGAGCGGCGGATGGGATACGCTCCCCTCGCATGCGGGCAACAACTTTTAAAGGCGATAGCTGTTCTTCGGCTTTTTAAAAGCAAAAATTTTGGTCTGTCAGTTTGCCTGTTAGTTTGTCTGTCTGTCCCTTGATTCAGCCGCTCGGCAAAAGTGAAACACAAGCAGCATAATAATTTTATATACCCATAGCCAAGTCCAAACGTCTAAGTCCGGTGGCAATGCTCATACGTGTTAACTTTTTCTCATAAGAACGAAAGTTTACGCAAATATGAAGCAGAAAATCAATTCATAAGGAAAATTTGCAGTGTTCGTTTCTTACAAATTCTTGGATGCTTGAATTTTGTGATAGTCAGTGAAATACTACATCCACTGCAAGAAAAGAACTCAATCTGTTGCCTGCTGTCGCCCTGCGCCACTATACGTTCTGGAGACATTTAAGAAATCAAACAGCAACAGTAACAAAAGATTCCACTAGATAGGTTTCACATGTCGCTTAGAACGCTCGGGATATACGAACAGTTACTCAATAAACGTTCTACTAGGGTGCCTATATTAACGCGCGTCTCAGCCATACGGCAGCGCTGGCTTCAAGGCAACCCATTTGGATCAGTAAAACGCGGTAAATTTAAATTTTCTTGAGAAAATCTCTACCATGTTTGTCACGCGTCTCACGCGGCGGAGAAATGAGGCTCAACTTGATTCATTTGATGACCACACAATATATTTACAGAACCAAAACCTCAAACGAACGCGAACATAACACACTCACAAGCATATCACACTATAAAAAATTCCCCCGCATTTCCCGAGGGGAGAATGTGAAAGTGCGAATGCACGGTTGTCGGCCCGCTTGCGGCGCTTGCGCTCGGCCCCCGCGCCCACCGCCTCGCCGCCTTCTCTTCCATCTCTTCCATCGGGTTTGTAGTATCACGTGTACACCACGCAGTTATCAAGCCGCTATAACGCCGCTGAGTCGCCAACGCACGCCGCTGACGACGTAGTTTGAATGCGTTAAAGATATAAAGCGCGTCACTAACACTGATATCACCGTCGCTTCCGTGGCTTGGTCGGTAGGGCGTCGCGCTGTGGCCGCAAAGTCCTCGGATCGAAACCTGGCGCCGGATGCTGTTTCTTTTTAAATATAGAGGAGCACTGCGGACGCCGCGCCGCCGCCGCCGCCGAGCCGGCGGTGGATGGTTTGGGGTCGCTTATAAAGTGCATTCGCACTTAAAAAAAAACAGGCACAACCTCACACTACCAAAAATCTACTCCTAAAGTCACTATAACACATTAACTGTATCTGTCACATTCAAAGAAATCCTACCGCCGGTACCACGGTGCGATGCAGATGACGTGGCCCAGTGGGTTGGTTGGCTTCCGCGTCGCCGAACGTCGCCGAACGTCGCGATGGCCCGTTCTGGTGCGTCGTGGTCCGGCGGACCGCGGTGCGATGACTCGGCTTCGCTGAGCAGCGCGGCTCAGCAGGGGGCCAGCAGAGCGAAGCTGCTGGTAATCGGTGGTCTTGAGCTGCCCGCTGCCAGACGGTGCGATGCCGCTGGTGCGTCGTGGGGCACTGCTCGACGGGTCGCCGGCGGTGCGATGCCGCCGGTCAGCAGGAGGCCAGCAGAGCGCAGCTGCTGGTAATCGGTGGTTCCGGGCAGCCCGCTGCCAAACGGTGCGATGCCGCTGGTGCGTTGTGCAGGCGCGGCCCGAACTTCCCACCGTTCCTCCAAAGAACTCGTTCCACTCTCCCTACTCCAACTTTGTTCTCTTCCTCTTCACCTCGCATTTTATCGTGTGCGGCTCCCATTCGCTGAACAAGCTACCTCCTCCTCCTCTTCGATTACCCTGTGTTTCTTCTCCATTGGTCACTTCAAAATCCTTCTCACCATCCCGTATGCTGATTTTTCTTTTTCTTCATCTTTTCCGACAACATCTTCTTCTAGGGCCAATCCCCCTTTGGGTATGGGCTTCTTCTGGGGCCAATCCCCCTTTGGGTATGGGCCACCACATGGGCTTACCACATGACAATGTTATATTGGGAGGAGCGAGATGGGAGAGTAGCGAGTAGCAACATGAGAGGTGATGGGGAGAGAGAAGGGAGGCATTTAGTTGGCAGGGGCGGCCGGCGACTTCTGTCTTTTTTCGAGATTTGCAAAGAAGTGAGCAGATACGCGGCCAATTTTTCTTAGGAAAAGTCATGCATGATGGGGTGTGCTGAGAACACCGTTTAAGGGGAAAAGCTTGCAAAATAGCTTCCCGAAAGCACCTTTGCCCAGCAAGTATTCGATGCGACGCTGAGAGCATCTCTTGTCGGCGGCCCTGTTCTCCCTGCGTGCGTCCGTTGTTGTTGTCCGCACCGCTGCGCCCCTCCCCCTCTCGCCGTCATAGCGCGCCCTCTCCCCCAACATCTGTGGCACGCCAGTGCGGCGCGCTCTCTCCCTCCTCCGGTGGGCGGCGCTGCGCGCGGTGCAAGCGCGCTGTACGCATGTGCAGCGCCCTCTCTCTCCGCGGTGCCTCGCTCCGGCCGCTCTCTCAGTCGACGGTCGTCCGCGCGACGCTTGCTCTCTCTCTCTCTCGCATTACCTGACGATTGCTCACGCAATTCGAGTAATCGAGCCAACGGAAACGCACAATGGAACCCCCTTCAGTGTCTCATCACACCAGGTTCCCACGAGGGGAGGTGGGCGTAATTTTTTGTTACATTAGTGTCCAAACATTTTAGGTTTAGGTTATTCTCCACACTTATTAGTGCACCTGCACTTCCTATTTTTTCTTGTGCCAGTTTTAGTGCAGCAGTTCTCTACCTCTCCGAGCGTCAATGTGAATGGCTGGTGTAGCTTTATGCACTAGTTGAAGGCCGATGCAAACGATATCCGCATTGAAGTGAATGGGCTTCCGCAGGCATTTAACACTTCAGGAAAACTCGGCCGATACCCATCTACTTTTTCATGAAGGGGTGAGTACCCTTCCCCCCCCCCCCTACAACAAGGTAAATACAGTAGAATCGCGACTACACGACTTTCTCGGTACCTAGAAAAAGCGTTCTGTAATGCGGACGTCTTAAAATCCCAACAACAATTCCTCGTATACATAGTTTCACGCGACAGATTTGCAAGAAATTTTAATGTAAACTGCAAACTAATGCATTGCAGGGCTGGGCAACCCAAATCGCAATAAAAAGTAAATGCGAAAGGAATAATTGAGTTCAAGTGCCCATCACCCTGTATTAAAACAAACCTTGCATCGCAGTCCACTGCCGCCATTCCTGCCAGCCAGTACGAATCATGCCACACACATCACGACAAACACATGTGGAAGCCTGAGATGTAGGCGTACCCTAGTTTGCAATGCACTTCTGAGCGGGAGAAATAAACACCTGCTGCAGACTGCCCCTGCGACCGCTGCACAACCAGAGGAAACGCCAGCGAGGAGAGAGTGAAATCGATTGGGCAGAACAGCGGGCGGCTGCTGGAGGGGAAAGAAACGAAATAGAAGACGCAGAACAAGGCAGAACCGATTGAACGGGCTGCAGGTCCGGGGAACGGGGCCGCGGAACTTTCTTTCATCCGCCGGTCGGTTGTGCGCTTCGCCGGGGTTGTGGGACAACGTGTCAGGCATGAAATCCCTTCGGATAACCGGGATTTTTAATGCATTGTTTCTGAGGGGTCTTCGCCGGTATTCAACTACCCCGTTGCAAAACCCTTGTTGTCGAAGTAGCCGGAACCCTATAACCCGGGTTCCATTGAACTCACAGGATGTGTCACATTATGACGCTAGAAGATATCACACTCAGAATTCTTATTTTATTCATTCAATGGCGCTTTCTTTCTCAACTGAACCTTAAATGCATGACGCCTACCCTCCAGAATATTATGAACACCTTACCCGCGCATGATATAAACGCTCAGTAAATGCACAATTCCAGAGCGCACCTCATAGAGACGTTTCTACTTGCCTATTTATTTTCTGAAACCATAGGTGCAGAATGACACGAATATCTCATTTGAAATGGCGGCAACATAGACCAGCTTTCCTTGTATGAAACATTGAACTCATGAGCCATATTCATGGAAAAATATCTAACTGCCCCCATGCGTTGTTCCTAAATTTTAGTTGTAACTTGCTTATTTTTATGGTGTGGGGGATGTTTTCAAGTGTTTATGCACAATAATCGGTTGCAAACAACTGCCACTATAATTTTATATTTGTACGAAACTTCAAAATGCCGTTCCTTCAGATACTACTGTCAGATACTAGGGCATTCAGATACATCACCTGACCGCGATTCTTTGTTGCAGCTCTGCTCACTGCTTCCATATCTCATGGAGCACCTTCCGGTAATCCTAGAGGAGTCGCTTCTTCTCGTAAGTAATGAATATTACGGGCTACATCTAATTTTCGCAGCTACTTCAGCTTAGGTTTCAAGCATGGTGCGAGATATCACAGTCGTCGCTTACACGTAAAATAGAAAAAAACGTGCTTCGGTTCGAAAATCTTTCCCTGCTCTTGAATACGAAGGTTACGGCAACATTTCGTAGCGCCATCTGAAAGTCATAAGAAGGAGGTGTGCAAGCAAGAGGTTGTATCCGAGTGTCCAGCCATCAACATATCTTTAGCCCTCCGCCTGCTCTCCCCCCCCCCCCCCTTATAAAAAAACTGAGGTGAAACAACGCATAAACACGCCGCACATAAATGCTAGCAAAAATCATGTTGAAAAAAATTTAAGCATTTTACTGATGTAAAAGTTGAGAAGTGCGGATCAGCGATTCGGCAAAGGGGCTGTGGTGACCTCTTTGAGCTAATTTCAGTATCAGCCTGCCGCTGGTACCGACAGGAATCAAAACAGAGCGCCGCGGCCCTTATCAATGCCTATAAAAAGACACTCAATTGAGTTTCAAAAATTTCAGGATTGTAATACGTTAAACAGTATCTTTTTGGGTTATGGCATTTTGTACTTACTTGATGCCTAGCAAATGTAGCCTCCGCGGCGAAAGCGCAGCGCAAAGATAACCCTTAACACTTCACATATGAGAAACGCGTGCCTGTGTGGCCCAATGGGGCTGACATCGGCTTCGTAACGCGAGGGACTCGGGTTTGATGCTGATTAGGGGAAGCGGTGATCTTTTCGAAGCCCCTGTTTGGATGCGTGACGCTGTGTTGCGTGTTACGCGTTTCTATGGTGCTTAGTACCCCGGACAAGCTATGACGTCAAGGCGGCCCTAAAATGGTCTGCACTTAAAATATGCGCGAATGCAGCCAGCACAGTCGGTTCACCAGGGAACCTGTCATGTGCGTCCGGTGTGTTACGTATGACACGCGGCCTACCCATTTCGGAATAGCGTGCGGGCGGGGTTTGCCATTGTCACGTTGAGGCTATTTCGCCTGCGCATCCCACTGTTAGCGCATAAGCTGTGAACCATGCAGTTGCTCCCTGCAAGACTGCTCCGCTGCTCTAAACCCACCAAATATTTCTTGGTGTATCAACCTGGGCGCCTTTGCCACGGTATCCTCACGAAAACCCTTAAAGAACATCTCTCTATGTCCCGCTCTCTCTCTGTAAATGAATCGGGCGTGCGTGGCACTGCCGGCCGAGAGCTGTATGCGTCGATTGCTATTCGTAGTAATGGGCAAAGGTATAGTAGAGATAGCGTTATTTAGAAGATTGGGGGAGGAGGACGTGGGTAAGTGAACTATCGTTGTCTGTTTTTCTTCCTTTTTTGTTAAGGCAATGTTTAAAAACATTGTGCACTACACAAATATACCTATCATGAGCAAGCGCTCTCACGATTCACTTCTTTTGCACTCTGTTTTTTGCGCCGTTGCCGCGTTGCCGGAATGTTAGCTATCCACAAGCGCGGCAGAGGCTGTGCCGTGCTCCACCCAAAGAACTCTGCCTTATCAAAAGTGGCGTTGGGGAGGTGCTTTGAAGCGTATTCATTCAGCTTTCAGAGACTTTGCGACTTCGACGACTTTTCATTCAGCTTTCAGCAACTTTTCATTCAACTTTCACCTTTCAAAGACTTGCGGGACGTCGCGGCTGGTAGAATGGTCTCGATATCCTGGGAACGCCCCAATAATGCAGACCTCTGCATGTTAGGCCATTACCGGCGGATATGTGGCGTCATATGCGGGAAATGTTATGCGTAGCGAAATGTGTTATTTGTGCCCTGGTCGTCGGGGTTAGGTGGGGAGAGCGCTGAGGATGGGATTGATCATGTGTTGACGCTCACATTTTCTAAGTTCATGACATGTAGATGATACTTTAGGAGGAACTGGTAGGCGCATTTTTCTTCCTCGGATCAATTTATGACAGCGTTGCTGCATGCGACGCCTTGATTCATTTAGGTGAGGTGTAACTAGGTAGTATAGGTCTCCAAATAACGGTGGTAGGACAGAGACAAGTCTGCTATAATTACGCCCATGCAACCCTCCTACAAAATCTAGCTTCCCACGCAATACACGGGTGATGTGGTTCAAATTCATAAAAACCCACGGAGAAAGAAGTATAACTCTTGCTCCATGCAAAAAGCATATACATCAAATGGCGATACCAAGCACACGTAACATAAACACAGTACTCGCATGAAAACTTTATTGATCGCTCCTTGATGAAACGTTCCCGGCATCCAAAATTATAGGAATAAGAACCCCTTACCTCTGCTGTCACAGGACCGGAATAAAAACACGGATATGTTTTTGCAACACATAACAATAGAGGTGGGCATTAGATGAGAAAATCTGAACACCGTTACTATCTTTCTATCTCTGCCAGAAAAACTAGTTCATGGTCCGCATAAATTCTGTATTGACGTAGTAGAGGTAAATCATGTGGTGCCGCGTTTTGCGCTTTAATTAGGACACAAACACAAAAAACGTGTGTCAAACGTTTGTATTCTGAGGAATTGCTTTATTCTTATCTTCTTGAAAAGATAGCTTGCATTGGTTATGCCTGTGTGCGTGGCACTCTCTATGAATTCCGTATTTCCATATACCCGTGTGTGCACAACATTTCACAAGCAGCCATTGAATGTGTTGGGGCACTTAATCAAACATGGCGCATTCTGCTCGCGCATGTGTCAATCTGAGCATCCTCGCTTAGCCACGAGAATATCAGGCCATAGTGACTCACCATGCTAGTTTCGCGGAAGAGTCCGAACCGCGGCTTACCGTATACGTGCTGTATTAAGAGTCTGAGAATGAGCTACTGATTGGCTTTACACCGCGCAGACCGGCACGTCATGCGATTGATGATATCTCTCGCATAGAATTTAGATGAAGTTGTGAACCCACTTACATCTTTAGCGTTACACACAAATGTGTGGGATCTGCACTGATACGCAATATACGCCCTCGTAACAATGACCCAACTTCATCACGCGTTTATTAGTAGAGTGCTGAGTTTTCCAATGAATGGAATTAAATATAAGAGCGCACTGCGGATATAATGGGCCGAAAAAAAATTGCTAACAGTACTCAAGTCCTCTTACGTGCTTTGAAGGCGGAAGCCTGGTGGAAGCCTGGCGGTATTAACTTCTTTATTACTGCAGCTCTCTCTTCGCATTCTGTTCTTCGTTCTACAGTGTGAATTACGTCGGCAAACACACCAACACACGCCACAGCCTTCCTAGAATTAGGTCTGTGCATGACTGATGTGCAGCTGTTCCACTCACGTGCGACTACGTCAAGTGTGACGCGGCAGTCAATTATCTACAAATTTACGTTTATGATGCGTCATTTAGTGACTTTTGTGATGCGCACATATTGTCCCTTTAATGTTCCTGATTCCGGGCCAACACCCAAGAGTCAATTCCACTAAAAAAGCAACAGCGACACCCTTTGTTCAGTTGTGGACCACGTGCGGAGACAGCCCTGAGGTAGCGAATTTGGTTGCTACCGTAGAGCCCCGGGTTCAAAACAGGCAAGGTCAGGTGTCATGTTAAAGGGAAAACGTTAACTTCTGAACTCTGGGGAGTTGTTTTCGTATTGTTAGTTGGTTACTAGTAGAAGAAATCGCCGACACTGTAAATAGTAAATAAAAACACATGCGTCGCTTGGTGGGATTTGAATCCGAAACTCCAGAGTAGCAGCCCGATGTTCTGTCGATTTCCCAGCCAGCGTGACATAAAAGTTCTTCTCTCCTCCTTGGCAAATAACTACTTCGGAGATTCGCCAGAAATTGTGAGCTTTCAGCTGCTCAGGTGCAGCGCTTCGCAAGTTTCCCAAACGTATAATTTGGAAACGTAAAGGCTGTAGAGTATTATGCGGTGTCTCTCCAGTAAACTTTATGGCATGGGGGTAGTACAGGTGCACACAAGGCGATCAGTACTGCATCTATCGAAGCTGTGGCGTGTGCCAAGCTACTTGCTGGAGTAATTCGCTCGTAATACGCAAACAGAAAAGCGCGGAAATAGACGTAAACGCGCTGTAGTACATTCAGGCAAAGAGAAAGAAAACGAGAAACAGAGAAGGGAAAAGAAATTGGTAAAGTAGAAGCAAAAGAAGATCGAGGAGCAAGTGAGAGAAAAGCGTGGTCATTTTTTTTAAATACCTGCCTTTTGTCATGCTTCTTTCCATTAAACCCACTCCCCTCTGTAATGTGTAAACCTGTGGGCGCCAATAAAAAAATAATTAAATAAAAAGATAAATGGAAACGAAAAGGAAAGCAAAAAGAAAAAAGAATGAGCAGGAAAAGAAAAAAGAAAGACAAGACGAAGAAGAAGAAAAAGAAAAAGAAGAAGAAGAAGAGGAGGAGGATGGAGGTGGAGGAGAAGAAGAAGAAGGAGGAGGAAGTGATGGAGGAGGAGGAAAAAGGAGAAGAAAAAGAAGAAGAGCTGTAGAGTAGAACAAAAAACAAAAGCTAAGAATCCTGTCGAGAAAATTTCTGCCCTAAGCAAAGAAACTACAGTGCAAAAAGAGATGTAAATACGCCGTACCAGTAAAAACAGTTCATCAGGATCCCCAGGCTTTTGCCTCCAAAGCTCGTTTGCCGACTTAGGTACCCATAGCACGAAAGCAATTTTCTTTACAGAACAAAGGTACTACAACAATGGTCGTGCAGAAAGTGCGAGACTTAAGGCTTTCACTTTAACAATGCCTTTCTCCCCATGCGATGTAAGATGGAATATTGCTGCCTTAAGCGAGGAATTTGGCAGAAAGCCTCCTTGTGCTGCCATTAGTCCCAGGAATTCTGGCAGATCTACCCTCCATTTAGCTGGACGAGCGATTAACAAGTGGAATTTTGCTGACGATTGATCTGGGACGCAGGCTCAGGAGGGTATCCTCCGACGTAGAAAGTCAATCATTTCAAAGTCTATCACCGAGTGCATGGCACAAACCATTGCGTGTCCGAACAGAATCTACACTAAAGTGGTACGCAGAAAGAGCAGTTGAGGCGTTCCTACCAAAGTATGATAACATCTGGGTTTCGAACAAGAATCACGAATTGCTGCTTAATGGCAGAAAGCAAAAAACCTCTGCGTGTCGTGCACTGATGATAATCTCGATTGATTATGTGCGTTTACGCGACGAAGAAAGCAGGTCGAGGGCGCGCCGAGTGAGCCGAAATTATGGACACCTGGGGATCTTACGTGCAACAAATCGAGCACACGGGCGTTTTGCTGCTATTGGCCACCATCAGAAAAACCTCTCCGCGTGCGAGAATGACTCGCGACCCGTGCACTGATATAGGGAATGTTAGCATCAGCAGTGACCGGAATGGAACCTTTGCCACCTCGTCACCGATGTGAACTCATGAAAACAAGAGCGTGCGCCTGTCACTGGGCCTAAACTTTTTCCTTGGGCCAGTCCTGGTGCTCCCACAAGCAGAGCGGGGACTCGAAGCTGAACGCAGGCGTCAACATCGCTGCGACCCGCTGGCGCAAAAGAATGAGTGAGCAGCAATGTTGCGTAGAGACGGCGGTGGTGCTGTGGTAAAAAAAAAATCTAATCTGTGATGTAATTGTTATCGTAATGCTGTATCTTCATGTTGCCAAAACACCTTTACTGCTCAGCCAATTTCACAGAGTGTAACGGCCGATGTATTTTTACACGTTAAACATTCAACGCGCATGTTAAAACTAACAATCTCCAATTTTCCAGAATTAAGGGCATTGTGGTTTCTCCCGCAAGTCAATATACAATACACGCCAGAATGTCCTGCATGGCAGAGACACAAGAGACGAAGCTAGGTTTTTCTGTGATATATATATACTCCTATCTGATAGGAAATACTGTGCTAGGGCCCTACGCATACTTCCCCGGAAGGCAAAACGCCCCCAGTGGCATACAGGAGAGTTCACCGGTGCACGTATTTGTGCCCTTGTCCGCACCTGCAACGTACCCTTCTACTAAGCCTCCCACGGTTTGAAGCAACTTTTTTTGGCTTCTCTGGCTGTGGGTGGCATTTAGAAATGCTTACTCATACTTTACAGGAATGACAGCTAGTGAGGAGTGTGAAACGTGCGTCACGTAGGAGACGACACGCCACGTCTTGTGCGACTGCCCACGTTACTCGTCAGAAAGAAAGAAGCCGTTGTCATCTCTTTGCAACCTGGACTCTCAGCGGCCATTTTTGAAGGGCAAGATTTTATGACACTAATCTCTGCCATTTGCTTAGATGGTGATTACGAGCTTTTACGGTTTCTGGGAGCGAAAAACCTAAGCACCAGACTATAGACTGAGATTCCAGAGACACTTCAATCTATACTGTTTCCGCGCTGGGCATACCTTTCTGCTGAAACTTTTCTGCATTCTCTGCTTTATGTATTTGCCTCCTTTTTGTTTCCGGCGTGCAAGATAGGCTCTATCCAGGTTAAATTGCGTGCTTTCCTTCCACCACCTTCCTTCCTTCCTGTGCTTTAAATTCATTGATTGCGTGCATAATGGGGAATTAGTTTAGATAGGTAGACAGTTTAATTTAATCCCGTAATCTTCACAAGCACTCGAGCGATGTCAAAATATTATGGCACCAATAAATCGTTCAATTTTAACACGTTTGAAAAAGAGAGGCAATTTCGAGAATGTTTTGAGTTTGGTACATTCTATCTTTGGCTTGTAGCTCGTACGGCAGAATTTTTGCTTTTAGTAGTTTTGCTGTCACCAACACAATTTATTTTATTGAACATACGTCAAGCAGAATACCTGGTGGAAATTTTTTTGTGCTAGTATTTCTAATGATTTCTCTAAGTGTGTAAAAAGGAGTTCGCCACATTAGTTTAATCAGGTTTTATCGTTATAATTTGTTTGTTCTCTGCAGGGGTAGCTTGGGGGGATGTGGCTTTGCTCAGTAGTTCTCCCAAACGCTTTTCGAGGTTTCCGTTGCGTTCTCCCTGGGCTGTCAACAGTTGCCTGAGCTGGGTATTTTCTTCTCGAAGTGCAGTGATCATAGCTTGGCTGTTCAGGTCGGGCTGCGTAAAAGGTGGTAAGAGGGGGAAGTCAGTAGGGGGGTTGGGTGCCGGCTAGCAACATGGCTCCATGACCTCGCTTGTCGTGGTAGAGGAGGAGGCGAAGTGGTGGCGACAGTGTTTCAGGTGGTGGATTGGGGTTGGGTGATACGTGCGCTGGATGGGAGTTTAGCGAGTCGTTCACGCGTTCACCAAATTCACACCCTTCTCATTGAAATAGACTATGTGTTCATGGAACTCCTGCCGGGAACTCGCCAGCTTAAAAGCACTTTTGTTCTGAACAGCTACAGTCCGCCCTCTCAACTGCTCCCCACGTTGGTCCCACTCATTCATTTGGTGCGGCAACGCACCAAAGACCATAAGCTGGTAGTTGCAGGTGATTTTAATGCCCACCATACCACCTCGGGTTACCCAACGACAGCGAGAAGGGCGCGCAGATTTACGAAGCCATGAGGCAAAACAACCTTCGCCTGTGCAATACTCCCGGTACACTCACACGTATTGGCAACAGCGTATCCCGTGACTCTTCCCCGGACTTGTGTATGACTTTTAATGTCGCACACCCAATTTGCACATGCCTGCCAGACACACTAGGGAGTGATCATTACATTATCAGCCTGCAGCTGCCTCACACAAAAGCTAAAAAAGTTCGTCTTGGCACTGCACTGTTAACGGATTGGACATACTTTCGTCATGACACCCCTGCCCAATCCATTCATGACATCGAAGAATGGCCAGCTGCTGTCCTGCACACAGCACGGAAGAACACACAAGAAATCCCGCTAACTCCTGACACTGCGGTGGTAGATGCCCACCTCGATCATCTTTGTGCGGCCCGCTGTGGTCTTATCAAGCGGCGAAAAACTCGAAAGAGCAATCCGCGACTCCGCATTGGGATTGCGTAGTTGACCAAGGAGGTTGCTGATTATGCCCTGCATCTTAGCCAGCAAAATTGGGCTCAATTTCGTACGAAGCTTGAAGGAACGCTAGGCACACGGCGAACCTGGTATCTCTTGAGGTCGCTAATGGGCAACAACCGAACCAAAACAGCACTGGCCAACCAACTGCACCGCCTGATACAAAACTCTTTCGGCACAGAACAAGAACTTCTAGAGGAAATAGAGAACCCCAGGGGCAAGACCAGACGGGGACTCGTCCCTTCCCCATGCTCCTTAGGCAGGTCTCCCGAACGCTGACCTCGGTGCGCCCTTCACCCTTTTAGCAATTGAGGTAGTCGTGCGGAAACTCACCCACAATGCCACACCAGGTAAAGACTGCATCCAGAACAAATACCTGCGCAAACTCGATGCACCCGCCCTTGAAGCTTTATTAGAGTACATCAATAAACATTGGAATCCGGATACCCTACCACAACTCTGGCGGACGCGGATATTACTCTTATCCCAAAACAGAAGAAACCATTAAATCCAGGAAGCCTTCGCCCCCTATCACTGACATCGTGTATTGGGGAACTGTGGGAACATTTTGTGCATAACCGCTTGGTAGCAGACATCGAGGATAATGATCTGTTCGCAATGACCATGTTTGGCTTTCGACCCCATCTGTCCACGCAAGATATTTCAATCGAACTAAAGTCGGACATTATTGATCACCCCACGTCATCCCACAAGCTATGCATACTCACACTGAACATCAAGGGTGCCATCGATAACGGTTCACACTCGGCAATTCTTGCAGGTCTCACATCTCTCGTATGTGGAGAGCGCATATATGACTACGTCAGGGCATTCTTAATGGACCGTACTGTCAGGTCTTGGATATCTTCGATCGTCCGCTTTCATGATTCAAGCGAATGGAGCCCCTCAAGGCTAGGTCATCTCACCGCTGTTATTCAACATCGCCATAAAGGACCTTCCACATAAATTGGATTCCATTTCCCGCACAAAACGCGTGTTATACGCGGATGACGTTACCGTCTGCACGCCTAATGGCTCCATTGGAGACCAGCAAGACGCCTTGCAGCAAACGGTTACCGTTACCCTTCACTACCTCCATATACGAGGCCTCCAGTGTGCACCGTAAAAATCGGCTTTCCTGCCTCTCCACTCGCAGCCTTCTCGCAAATCTGCTCGGGGTATACCTGAACCTCAGCTGACCATTGCACGGAAGCCAGACCCCAGCGTACCGCCCCTGCGGGTGTTTGGTCTCACAATACACAAAACGGCGCTGGACTGCAAAAATTACCCGCTACATGAAATCCTGTCGCACCTGATGCACTTTCTGCAGCGCATCTCCCACAGCCGTCGAGGCCTTAAAGAGCAAGATACCGTACTCATAGTGCACGCTTTGCTTATTAGCCGAATTACCTACGGAACCCCCTACCTAGCTCTCAAAACAACAGAAAAGGCTCAGCTCAACACAATGATTCGCCAAGCGTACAAAACTGCGCTCAGCCTCCCCACTGCCACTGCGACCTCAAAACTACTTGCTTTGGGACTTCGCAACACGTGGGAAGACCTGCAAGAAACCAATCAGTCAGCTCAACTACTACGCCTGCATTTGACTCCCATAGGTCGACAAGTCCTTACAGTATTAGGGCATTCCCGATACCCCCGAGGCTACAAAAAAAACGCATTCCTCTAGCCCTTCGAGACTTCATCCAGGTGGCCCCATTCCCTCGAAATATGCACGCCAACTACCACATTGGCCGCCGGGCTCCTCTTGCTCAAGTACTCACTGCATGATACGGGAACAACCTATACACAGATGCTAAGACCTCATTTGGGCGCGCCAGCCGTGCAGCCTGTGTAGTTACGCATACTGTGGCTGCCGTACTTACGCAATGCCGCCACTACTACCACAACCTCAATCGATGTCGGTGAAGAAATAGCCATTGCCCAGGCCGCCCGTTCTCTCCCGGAACCAGTCACTATGCCCGCCAATTCGCAGACAGCGTGCCGAAACTATCAGATTGGCCGCATTTCATTATCAGTCTTACTCATCCTCAAAAACTGCTCGACAACCTCTGATATCCGCATCGTCTGGGCAACTGCACACGCCCCCATCCCCGGCACTGAAGTGGCTCATGTCGCGGCTCGCGATTTGATACACCGAGATACTGCCAACGGTGGCCAATGTCTACCCCCTCAAGATAAACCCCACCCACTGAGCGGCTACACAGAGTTATCACCCATTACAAGCAAATTCGCCGCAGCCTCCCACCACCACAGTTGGGGTCTCTCCAGAGAGGACGCTACAACTTGGCGGCGGCTCCAGACGAATTCGAATCAACTTTATTTGCCTTACAGATGGGTACAGGGAAAGGAGCAGCCACAAAAAGCTGCAGGGAGCAACTTGTCGGGGCGGCATCCCACCATGTGACTGACAGTAACGGGGTTGAACAGATAAAAGATACGGCAGAGGGAAAAAAGAAAAGAAAAAAGAAAACTTGAACACGTGTCAAGTAAACGTAACAGAAAGTGTTTAACCGTCATGGTTAGCAGGGTAACAGAAACTGCAAAATGAAATTCAACGCGTGCATGTCACAGCTATTTACAACAATAAAAATACAACAGATATGTAACGCACGTCGCAAAAAATATTTTTCCAAAGCCGACCTAGAGAGTTTACCTATCTCACTTAGATTACTTGTAAAGTTATTCAACGATTTGTATAAAATGAAAGTTAAGGAGTGACGGTCGTAGTTGTTGCGGGGTGTAGGAGTATGCCATGTGTCTGGATTGCGTTTGTTGTATGCTGTGATATTTTCCTCACATTTCGCTAAACCCTTCTAAAAGCGGGAGTTTTTCGTAGCTGCAAGGTATGACTGGGCCAACCGGTATTCGTAGTAATTGCTAACTTTAATATTTTTAAACTTCTTGAAGAGCTCAGGCGTGTTGAAATTATATGGATCATTCGCTGTTATCCTTGCAACTTTTTTTGGACGAGAAAAAGCTGGTGAAAGTTCTTGTTGGTTTTCGGTCACAGACCAAGTGTGCGAGTGGCGTTAAAAGTAGCGAATTATATACTAACAGTTTGAAATGTTCAGGTAATATATGCCTACATTTATTGTTGACAACAACAGTTTTATATTTTCTGATTGAGTTGTTCGACGTTCCAGTCCCAGGTCATATTTTGAGAAAAATGTACGCTAAGAACTTTTACACTGTCCTCCACCGGGATTATGCATTTGCCAAGGTACACCTTTGGTGAAGCAGCGTGTTTGTTTTTCGGCCGAAAAAATACAGCCGTTGTTTTACGCACATTTATCACTACAGAGTTGCGTTGTGTCCAGGCCAAGAGCGTCGAAAGCGTTGCATACAATGTTTTTTTTCTATTTCTTCGGTTGTTTTACCGGTGATCAGCAAAGTGGTGTCATCAGCATAAATGATTACCGAAGCTTGCGGCCTTGACAAAAGTGTATTCAAGTCATTTATGTGAACATAAAATAAAAGAGGCCCCAAAATGCTGCCTTGGGGCAATCGATTTTAGGTCAGAAGAATGCTCGCCTATTTATTCGTACTGCTGACGGTGATTTAAGTGAGAGAGTAATAGGTCACACACAACACCACGGACGCCATACGAGTACAGTTTGCAGCTGAGTGTTTCATGGTGCAGTGAGTCAAGGGCATCAGATAAGTCTACCAGAATGCCTGTTGTTAGATTGTGATTTGAAACGTTCTTAAGAATGATTTTTTTTTTGCTCCACAAGCGCAGTTTCTGTGAGATGATTCTTAAGAAAATTATGTTAAAAATCATGTAATATTGCGTGTTTAAACTTGGAATGTATAAGTTTTTTTATTATATTAGAAAACACTCTGCAAGACAGAAATATGCCTATAACTTTTCAGCAAGTTTTTGTCACCACCTTAGAATAAAAGCTTTACTTTCGCGATTCTTAGGAGAGACACGTAAGGACAGTATAAGATATGATATATGCACTAGGGGACGTTCTATCACGTCAGCAATATATAGGACTGTAGAAAAAATAGGACTGTAGAATATATAGAACTGTAGAAAATAAGACTGTAGAAAATATAGGACTGTAGAAAATATATATAGGACTTGTAGAAAATAGAAAATAGACAATATAGGACTGTAGAAAAACCTTCCTGGTCGTCCGTTGGACAAAGAAACATGCTCGGTTGCTCAGGAGCTGATAAGGCGTTTTTCTGAAATATCTGCCGTAAAAAGGAGTTTGTCAAACTGTTTAGCAAAAAAATCATTAAATACATTTGCCAGGCGGCATTCAGACACATTTTCCCCATTATAAGATAGACTGGACTTGGGTAGGCTTGCGTCCGACAAAGCACAGTGTTTATTTTTGTCAACGTAATGTCGGATCGCCCTGTGCGTGCACAAATAAATTACTCTAGCATGCAAATTCAGCCTTGCGAACGATTTTAACTAGCTGCTTCCGAAAGCGCTTTAATTCGGAATACACGTTTGCATCTGTAGATGCAATTAACTTTTCATCTATTTGTTTCTAAGCTTTATTTTTTCCATGAAATCTTTCGAAATCCAGGGCCTCCTAGTTTTTTCCGACCGTTTGACCGGTTTAGTTGGAAAAGTAGCCTTAGAAACCATCTTAATGGCAGTTAGCAAACTTTTAGAGGCCTTATCCGGGTTGCTTGCGTTCAATATGGGTTCCCATGTAATTTCTGGTACATTTGCTCTAAATCGTGTTAGATTATGCTCAGAGATATCTTAATAGATGCGGTTTTCTTCCTTTGTTCTGTGGTTTTCTGTATTGAAAAACATGTAAACAGGCACGTGGTGGCTGATATCGGCAATTATTGTATCCGTAGTAACATTTGACGGCGAGTGATTTGTTACAAAAAATCAAAGCAGAGTGGACTGGTGGGAATCACATCAAAACCATTCCTCTTCATAATTGCATGAAGCGATGTTAGTTTTGAGTCATATTGCAATATAGTAACATTGAAATTTCTTCCAATAACAAGCTTAAGTTTATTTTCAGATACGAACGACAATAAACAACCAAGAAAAGTGCACAAAATATTTCGACACCCACTTGGTGGTCTATATCAACCAACAAACATATGTTCACCGTGATGAACCGCAACTGTTTCATAGTCATCAGTCACATTAGTGTAGTGGTCGTCAGCGCAACATCGGTCAGAAGTTTCTACAAATATTGACACGCCACCACACCGCCAACCTTCCCTGGTCACATAAAGATGGGAATAACACGGCGGCACATACATTACGGATTGGGTGTCGTACCAAGTTTCCGTCAGCATGATAGCTGTGAACCTCATGTTGAGGCTATCAAAAAACACGTTTAGATTCTCAATTTTTGATTTCGCAGAACGGCAATAAAGCGTCAGGAACCAAATATAAGCTTTTTTGGGGGTTTGTTTATCTGAGGGAGCTGGCTTGAAATTACAACCATATCATTACAACAATGCAACCGAACTTCTTACGCGTGCTCGTACCCACATCTCACCCGCGTACCCACATACGTACCCCCAACTCACTCGCCTCTACATCATCTTCCCCACCGTAGAACGTTCTCTCTGAGCTTACTGTCCCCACCTTGGCACCATCTACCTTTTAATATGGGAGTGCCAACGTACTCCAGACTATCTGCCCCCACTTCCCAATCCCACCTTCGAGCAGTGGAGGGCTTCCCTGGCGAGTCCAGACGCGGATATTCAGCTCAAACTGTTGAGCCATTTACGTACGGCCAGCCGAAGTGAAGGCATCCCGGACTAGAGATGCCTTCCATGGGGCGAAGCCCATGCACCAGCCTCTGCTCGATAACTAAAAATATTTATTCTCGCTCTCTCTCTTTGCAGGAAGCCTGGTGAAAAACGCACAAGCTATCCCCGGTGTGGAAGCAAGAATTATCGATTCATCAAGAAACCGATATATGAATAAAATACGCCCCCTCTTTGAGTCCCGCTTATTAATAAATGACAGAAGCAACAAAACATTGGAGAAAATCGAGATGCGAATGGCGAATACACCAACAACCAAGAAGACAAGAACGCACAATGACAAATTTTTTGGATTGATGGGGTGATCCTTCTTTACATTGTGCACTTGTATGCATTCGTCGCCTGGCTTTCCCGTAATCTGAGCCTAATACAAATTCTCTACACGAGAATAAACAACACTACCCGTCCGATTTGGGAATGACTCGACTCCTTTTGTGCTTTTTTTGTCGGCTTGATGCCATGAATCGGCATTGTTTATTTCTAAAGTCTAATTTCATTTTCATTTATTTAGTCTGCAAACACGTCATTACGAAGGGGAGTAGGCTAACAAATGAAAAACATACCGATAAAAAGGCTGTGCTACAAAAAATTGCACTTGGGTATTCGAAATGGCTATTATGAAGGCGTTGGTGTCAGCGATCGATGCGATAAATGCTGGAAGATGGCTCCAGTCACAGGAAGGTTTGGGGAAAAAGGAGTAGAAATATTGGTTCATGTGGCTGAAAGGAATGTCAACTTTGTATTCGTGATCGCTGCGTGATGATATGTAGGTTGGAGGTAAGCACAGTGAATCGGAGAGTGCTCTAATAGTATGATAGGTCTTATGAAAGAGACACAGATATGAATTTTTGGTTCGTAGTGATAGGTTAGCCATGTTGAGATTTGCATTCACTGATCTGACACTTGCAGTCGGAAAGTAGGTACACATATTAAAACGTGGCGAGCGATTCTGAGTGGGTTCGATACTAAGAGGGGTAATGTGAGGATCTCTAATAGTTCAAGTTGAAGTTCAAATTTATTGTACCAGAAAGAATTACATGTGCGTGGAAATATACAGGCGGGGGCCCCAGAACTCAAGACTGGGTTGTAAAAGGGGTCCCTACGATATAGGATGTATAAATATGTATTAGCAATTTTAAACAAAACCTCCATTCTCCCCGTACAGAGTACTGTTGCAAAGACTTATACAATAAATGCATAACAACACAACAAATGGCAGTCATGAAGAAGGAGAAAGGTCATTGGCTACTGGAAAAAAATTACGAAGAGCAGGAAACAAAAACAGAGAGAGAAGGAGAGAGAGAAAACAGCCATAATCGAAGACAAATATACAAACCAATTGTACTGACATTCAAACACTGGTCATATAACACTACTAAAATCGATAAATCACTCGAACAACACAAACACTTGATCTTTTAGTTGCTTTTTAAACATATAAAATTATGGTGGCCACGTGATGTTCTGTGGGACTTGCTTTTATGAGCGTGCAACCATAAAGGAAAAGGAAAATAATCCATAGCTACTTTTAGTCTCGGATACTCCTAGTGTGGTTGGGCCTGTGTTTATAAGGTAGTATATCGTAGAGCGGTGTGTAACTAATCAAAGGACAGATGATGATATTGCAATTTATCTTATACAGAAGGATCAGGCATGATATTTTATTGAAGTTTTTAAGGGCATTATGTTGAGCATTTGATAGGCAAATTTAACAGACTCATATCTATTTATGAACAGCATGGCGCGAAGAGCT
>CM023456.1:136854660-136925706 GCA_013339765.2 Haemaphysalis longicornis
AAACAACTTCCTTGGTACACTCTGCTATGAATAAATTATGGCGGTGTGTGTACAAGATGTTTTCTACTGAGTTGTATTTCGCATATCTGTATTTTTTCCCACCTTCAATGTTCCCATGTGCAACTTAAGTGACTTTTCTTACGTTATCTCTTTTTTTTGTTTTAATTTTACATGAATAACGTGTTACATGTTGCCCCGTTTTTTGTTCTTTCGAAATTTCATGTTATCTGAGACTTCTGTCGCCACACTTACCCTTTGTTACCCCATTACTCATTGCCCTGCTATAGGGCCTGTAAGGTATTTGTGAGTAAATAAATAGTGCATTTTTACTGATGAGGTGAACAGTGGCATGCCTGGCAGTGTACAGTCAGGTAGCTGCCTGTGAATAATGGGAGGGAGTTAGGGTTCTTCAAAAGGCGGTTATTCTTACCACAGCATTTTCTAAATGACCCCTTCAACGCAAGAAACTCGATTGTGTCATATGCGTGCTACTTTACTCAGCCCTGCAGGGGGCATCTCAAAAGCAGATGTTTGCGTGTACTGTGCGACACCACGGACCCCCAGCACACAGTTTAGCTGTGCGTGGCAGCGCCGTGACCGGGGAAAAGAGGGTCCTGGTGGTTGAGCCGACTCCGAGTGCTTGGACCTTTAAGGCCCCTTGGCGAAGGCAACACACACCACTTTGGCCTCCGGTTCTCGTAGACGGCACCTCCGGTCTGACCCACGCGGGGGAATCGGCAGTCGCCTTTTCCTGTCCTCCCTTCAACTTTCACTTTCCCATTTTCTTTCTAAGAACTTTGCTGTCGTCTCGTTCCTTCTTCAGTTTCCCTTTTTCCTGGTGGCTAGGGTTAACCTTGTGTGGCGAACGACCCTGAGTTCAGCCATATTTGGTTATAGTTGGGGTGTACAGCTCGCGTGGGCAGGACTTGCTTGCGAGTTTCTGTCCCGTCCCCTTGTTGGCTCCATGGTGGGCGGCTGGCACCATGGCCGAACAGATTCTCATTTTATGGCTTCCTTTTTTCGCGCAACTGATTCCTCTCGTAAAAGAGGGGGCGCCGATGTAACGACGAAAGTTTTCACGAGAGATGTCAACTTTCGACGGTTTTATGTGGTGCAAAGTAACGATCGCGACAGGAGAGAGGAAGGCCATCACACCTCTCAAATACGACGCCTCAAGCTCAGGCCAACAGGACGAGCGACCCTAAGAAGATTAAACTATACAACGCCGCCAATACAAGACCACCAAGTTAGGATTCCCTAATAATTAGCACCACTACTACACCACATTCACTCAATTTACAATCAAGCTCGCGGAATCGAACGAGCCAGGGTCATAAAGATAAAGTATGGCCAAAACACGACTACAAGGTAAAGAAGTGTACCACTGACAACGGTCAATCTACCTGTTTACGATTTCCCCTAATATCTTCAGCTACACACTGCCCGACAGTTCAAACACGGCAATCAAATGCGCCTACCATCGAACCAGCCTCTTCAAACACAATAAAACCTTCACCTGTCCCAACACCTCACGATCCCAGTACCCACCTATACCCACACTACTGAGTCGTCGATCACTCCCTTACGCGGCAGAGGCTAGTCCACGCGGTATGCGTCACGAATTCAACACGGCAAGAAATGACCTGCCTCGTGGCGTACAGAACAGACGGAAACCGCAAAGAAGGTGGCTATTGTCCTAACCGCGATGACTACTGAGGCGCCATCACAGATTCGCAAGCAGCTTGCTGCAGTTATCTACGGGGACGCATTCCCAAAACAGCCTTCCGCCTCCTCGAAAGCAAGGGTCAGCTACCTGCAATAGAAATCGTCTGGGTACCCGGACACGCATCCTTCGCCGGTAATGAGGCGGCCCATGCCACTTCCCGCGCGAATGTACCCCGGGCCATTACCTACGAGGGAAAAACATCGACTGCTGCTTCCAAAACAGAACCTCTCGTAAAATATGGAGATATTCTGGCCCACTACCACCAAACCAGATGGGTATTCCCGGCTCCACATCCCGGGTTATCGAGACAAGAAGCCACCAGCCTCCGAAGAATACAAAGCCGATCCTCATCGCATCCTTCTTCACACCATATACTCATATTTCGATAAGCTTAAATACTTGTTAACAAGCAGGGTGTAATACGTGTTAACGACCATTCCTTGCCGCTGTCCGATGACGTGTTGCGTGTTCCATCTCTCGACGCAGAGTTAAAGCTAGCGTTCAGGTATTAAAGCCAGGCGGGCCCGTTGAGTAAGGTGCAATAAGTCTTTAAAAGCTTTTCCCCTGCAAAAAAAAATTAATAAATGCATTGCAAAGCGGAATGAACTAAAAACACGTTAAGCTTTTTGGACAATGGTTACAACAAACAGATAGAGGTAAAAAACCAAGTTAACCCAAAACTTTCAGTACATTCCCTTCCAGACCATCTATTCGACATATACCCTGCAGGTGCCTACTTTCCAACGTGCGTGACATCCCTGACTCGACGGCGCGCTTAGTGTTCTAGATTACGAGCAAACTTTTAAACTTTAAACGCTGCTTTTGAGATGATTTTGTTAGGCATTGCCGATGTGCCTCAAGCTGTACGATGAAAAATCCAACTGCTGCGCCGTATGTCAACCGTGGAGGTGGTGGTGACTGTGATGAGAGTGCTGTATTGTATTGTGAGGTGTTGAGAAACTAATATTATTTGGGGGATTCGCTTCCTTTTTACTTTTTATTTACGTATCTAGGCGAATATGTTTCAACCCACTTTTGGTTTTGTAAGTTTTTCTGTATTTGTCTTATCATCTCAGATGGGTTAGCAAACACATCCTTTAAGAGAAAAAATAGCAGTGCCTAAATTAAAAGAGCGATTTAAATCAAATATATTGCAGAGTTTTTAATACCTTTTCTTTCCATTTTAAATTGTAAAATCGGCTTCGCTGCGGCTTGCCGTTAAGGACAGGCTTTTGGCTGCGGTGGCAGCGGTGGGAGCAGTGCTAGAAAGACTGTCTGCTTTCTGTATGAATTGGAATGTAGTGTGCTAATGTTGGTGGGTGACATCTATTCATCGGGGAAATATCGTGCTGTGCTTCGCGAAAAGCAGTGTGGACGCTTTTTTTGTGGGAAAAAAGTGTGCCGTGCGTGAGGTTTCCAAAGCCTTTTTTTAAATACCGAAGGCCAACCCACTTAGTGATGGGTTAGCAAACACACCCAGTTAAATCACGCTTCGCGAAGGACAAACGCAGTTAGAAAGACATATGAGGGGGAAATCTGGGACAAAAAAGTATCGAGTCTGCTTTCTATTCTTATCGAGGTACGACTCTATCATAATTACGCACGTTAATTATTCTGATTATGTGCTTACTTATCATGTATTAGGTATTGCACTTTTTTTTATTAACGGCAGACTTCGCGGGCAGACTTGCCAAAGAATGCACATTATTACGGTAACACTTCTCGTCATTGAGTTTTGTAGTGAAAATAACTACTGGAATGACTGGCCCCTTAAATGCTGCTCGCCCGTTACCGCTTTCAAAATTTTCACAACCTTTCCTACAGTGTCCACCATTTGCCCTTAGTAGACAACCAGACTTGTAGAGGGAGGCACAAAATGTTTTAGGCATTTCAAATAATTCGGTACCACTGTGTAGTAACATGTTTTCTGAGCATGCCTAAACTGGAGCTATCTATTATAACTTTGGTGCATAAGGGTGTGTATTTGTGAGGCAACCAGTTTCGCAAAAAGAACTTTATTTTACGTTAACCGAAAGTCATTAGCTTTGTGCATGATAGGTCTTAGACTGCAGGTCTCTTAATACTTAAAATATATCCGATTGCACATTGTTGGCAGCTCTTTGTCTTGTGTTACTCTCCAATGGTACATTTTAGGCACCTGTTTGTTTTGTGTCACTCATTGATTTTGTTTGTTCAGCTGCACTTGTCCTGCCACCAAAGATTTTAATATTTTAAGACATTCAGTTTCCATTTGTAATGTTTGTTTCCACTGCCTTTGATGTGTAAGGTGGCAAATGTGGCTATTAAACACAGATTTCCTGCTCACATTATTCTCATCATATTGTACATAGCTTGTTCTTAGCTTATGAAAGTATGATTCCAAGCTATTGCATTCAAACCTGCTTGAAAAACATTAGATTTGAAAACTAGTGTTATACCGAGGTGTCAGCTCAGACCAAGTTATGAATGTATGCGGTACTGAGAATTATTTCGGCCATACCGGTTGTTGCAATTTAAGTTGTCGGATACATAGAGATAACCAACATGAGGAAAAGGGCGGCAGACCAAGGGCCTTGGTGTGAACAAAGAAGACGAGGATCACCAGCAGCCGTGCACATTCGTACCTATCTAATGTAAATATTGCTATTCTTTCTTATTAGTGGACTTGGCCGTTTTTGATTATCTTATGGTGCTTGAAAGCAGGGCTACTAAGCCGGCGTAACGTGTCGAGCGACGTTGGTTGTCACAAGGTGGAGGAGGCATTGTTATAATCCGGAAAGAATGCACTAGCTGAAGGTAAAAAACAGCTCGTCAGCAACAAAACACAAGGCTTGCAAATGAAGCGAAGATGGTGTTGGACACGCTTGATATGGAAACTTCAGGCACACTCGTAGAGCGGCTGCAATCCAACAACGATGAGTTGAGCAAGCTGAATGCCGAGGTTAGAAATGTTTGCCCGATGACGAGTTCGACACAGTTATGAGGCACGATGACGCCGCCAAAGGCAGGCTGGTCTAGCTAAAGGCTGAAAGAGATCGCTACGGAATGGTCAATGCTGCCCAGATCGACAGCCCAAGCACCTTCTGTCGTGGATTTTCAGAGTGACGAGTGTCATCACCAGGGAAACTCCATGAGGCTCCCAACGATGCAGCTCCAAACATTCAATAGCAAGTTGTGCCAGTGGCTCAGCTTTTGGACGCAGTTTAAAGGAGCCTTGAAGACAAAATTCAAGTTTATTATATACGAAAGATTTTGTGTTTTATAGTGTCCAGCGCTTGTCGGGATCCAAACGATGCTTTATTTACTGAGAAATTAACTCAAGATAAACTTTTGATTTTCCCGCTAAATCGTGCGTTTTCGTGGTCTGCAATGACATCACAGGAGTCGACCTCTCTGCAGCCGATTGGGAAGCCTTGTTTACCGTTAGTGAACCTAGATGGCGCCACCATACCATGGCAAGCCGTTTTGTGCCTTTGGTTTGTTTTTTACCGAAATAAAACCTGGATTGTTTTTGTTCAGGTGAAACATGGTGCTCGCTCGACAGATAGGGTCGTTGCTTCCGTCAATCGGCCAGTGTCGTCTGAGACAAGCCCAAAGCCTCACAGTCCTTTGCAGCTAAACAAGCATAGTGCGAACAGTACTAACAGCAGTACGCATCGGCACTTCTATGTTTATGTGTGCTTTCGTAACTTCCACTGTTTTTCCGCCTATTCTTACTGCTTTAAAAAAATAGGCCTGAAATTTTCGCGCAAATAGATCCTTCAGCAAGCTTTTATGTTCTGCCTAATTGGCGTTTGCTTTTGCCGGCCTCCGCCAATTGTAGAGCTGGCTGGTATGACATCATAGATTCTGTTGTGGAAAATGAGCTAGTGGGTCGCATGCCTATTCTCTTTTTTCCTAATTATAAGCTTATTTGAGCGAAGTTTATGTTAAAAGTGGTGTCAGTATAATTTTCACGAGGCAATCTTTTATATGAATCAAACTTGGGTTTTCTCTTCATGGCACCTTTAAGGCAGCCGTCCACGGAAATCCAAGCCTGAACGATGGACAGAAGTTTTATTACCTTTGGTCGCTGCTGGATGGGTCAGCTGCTGCATCCATTGCCAGGCTGCAACCGATGTTACCCAGACGCCATAGAAATTCTATTCGACGCTTTGTTGACACACCTGAGTGTACAGAAACATCTGGTGCAGCTTCGATTTTTTGCTTCAGTGCTGTCATCGAATAATGTTGGTGGGCTCCAGCGACTGCTGGACCACGTGCAGTGTCACGTGCGCGGTCTGGCAGCCGTGAAGGTCTCTTCACACACGTACTATACGGTGATGACAAGCGTGCTTCTGACATTTTAAGCAAACACTAGGTCGCAGTGGGTGGCTCATGCGCTGTGCAGCTGAGCCCAAAGACGTAGGTTCGATCCCTGGCTGCGGCGGCCGCTTTTCTGATGGAGGCAAAAAGCAAAAATGCCGGTGTGTTCGAGATTTCAGCGTACGTTAAAGATCCCCAGGTGGTAAAAATTAATCCAGAACCTTCCACTCCGGTGCACCTCATCGCCTGTGTGGCGTTGGCTCGTTAAACCCCAGAATCAGGTCGCAGTCGGTCTGTCGTATGCAGCAACAGTGTTGTTTTCGAAAAAAAACTTGCATAAATTACATAAAGCGTCACTGTAGTTTGGTTCGGTCAGACGTAAGTTTTTACTTGACCTTTCATTGAACGTAACTTCCATTTACATTTACTTATCTATATATTTGTTTACAACACTGCTAGCCTTTGCAGGATGCAGCAGGGGTAAAAGATGAACAACACTCAATGCATGTTGAAAACGTCCAGATTAGCTTTAGGTCATGCAACCTGTCCGCTTGTGAAAGACAAATACAGTTAAGCGTGAACACGCTTGCAAACTGTACAGAAGAAACTGGTTCTAAACTGAATCCTCAAAAAAGTACATGTGTTTTATTCACACCACACATGAAATTCGTCCCGAGCCTGACGTTACACTGAACGGAGAATGGATTACCGCCAAGAAAGAACACAAGTGTTTAGGTGTTATGATTGACGAAAAGCAAACGTTCATATAGCATATAAACAAACTAAAAAAAATGCTTAAAAACCATGAACCTTTTAAAACTATTGTCGCATCAGTCTTATGGTTCTGATAAAGACCGCTTTCTACACCTCTTTGTCAGCTTAATTAGGTCACGTGTAGATGATGGCAGTACCACGTACGGGTCTGCGTCTAAAAGTGGCTTAAAAATGTTCGACAAATTTCTACATTTGGGCTTCCGCCTTGCTTCCGGAGTCTTCAGGAAAAGCCCCATCCAAAGTCTCTATTTAAAATGTGACCACTGGTGCCTTGAGCCCCACCGTTCTTATACAGCACTCTTGTATGCTATTAGGACAATATCTATGAAGAATCACCCGTTTAATTCCATTGTAAATGATGTTTCTTCTGCTAATTTGTATTTAGCACCCCGTCGAGGCCTGTCCATTTATCCTTGCGCGTCATAGGCCTTGCAGAGGAAATCTGGGTGTCTTTTGATGATGGTATGAATACCTCAGTCACCGATGCAGTCCTAACTTGGGACATGTCACCTATTCGTTGTGACACATCCTTTACGCTAATTGAAAAGCGTTGTACAATCCGCGAATTCACCTTGTAGCATTTTTACATTTACAATACAAATATCCTTATACTCCATTTTACACACATGTCTCTAAGTGATCTTATGCCGTGTCCTGTGCAGCACATGGCCCGGGTTTGGCCAGCACAAGGTTGTTGAACAAAAATAGTAGCAGCTTTACAGCAGAAGCGTATGGTATTTTAAGCGTGTTGGACTACATTATACAAAAACAAACTAACAAGAATCAATCATCTGCACACACTCCTTAAGTGTGGTTACAGCATTGAATTTCTTTAAACGAACAAAAGACGTTGTCATAATCAACTTTTTGAAGTTCTTATCACTGCCTATAAGTCAAAGCTAAAAGTACTTGGTGGCTGGACAGTGCGTTATTTCGGGCAATGAAATTGCCTACCGGACCGCGACTTTGGCGGCCCTTCGTATTGGTGTTGACATTCCGCAGGTCCCTCACCTCAATTTGAAGCCAGTGATCCGAACGCGAATTCGTAAATGGTGGCAGCACACATGGGACACACTGACGGAAAACAAACTCCGCTCAATGAAACCACACCTAGGACGATACACAACACAAGCATATAATGGCACACTCCCACCAGTTCGTGAAAAGTGTGGGAACCGGCTTGGCACCCTCCCTGTGTTAATTGAGTGCACCTCCTGCAATGAGGCCAGAAAACGCCACTTCTCTGAAATCTACACCTACAACATTCTACTACACCGATCAGTATTCTTAGGAGGCGAACGAATGTTCACAAACAAATGTGTTTTAAGCTATCTTGCATGACATGACGGTTATAAAACTCATCTCATAGAACGCGTAACCACAGAGCCTACGAGCATTGAGCGAAGTTTTAATCCTTCTTTTGTTCGCATGAGGAGCGATCGCGTAGCATGCCCTTGGGCTTGAGGCGCCGTCACACGTCTTCCATAATTCCTTTCATCTGCCATTATGAACATCTTCACGCTTTAATCTACGGACCCTTTACAGCCATATATACGAAATTTTTCAGGGTGCGTCATACTCATGTCACACATATCTAAGCGCACACCTGACATACTGAAGGGCCGCGTAATATAGCCTTGGCGCTATTTGATCTTAGGTACCCTTGCGCCAATAAACACAAATATACATACAGGAAGACTGTCGCAGCCGCGCACCCACCGCTAACAAAAAGGCAAAAAGCTCCTCTGAGGCTGCTTCAAACGAGTACTCCCCCCCCCCTGAATTCGCATGAATCTACTAATTACCGCCCAGTACAACCCAGGAGAGGGAGAAATAAACTTTACTTGTATCTTAATTCTGGAGTCATGGCCATAGGGGTCTTCATAGCCGAGAAGTCCCTGGGCGGTCGCTGCCTTGCGTGACCTTCCACCAGCCGAAGCTGATCGCCGGGGTGCGGGCTGGCTAGCATGTCTTCCCACTACTAATGGTTGGGGGAGGGGATGCGGGAGGGATGGCATGTGGGAGCACGGCCAGATCATGTGGTATAGTGTGCATGGTTGGGGACAGTACCTGCAGGTGGCGGAGTTGGAGGTGGGGTGGAAGGCGTGGAGGAAAATCTCGTGCGGGTATGTGTTGGTTTGAAGGCGGCGGTAGGTGGTGGCTTCTTCCTTAGTCAACTTGCGTGGGGCGGGGTTAACGCGTGGCATCCACTATATAAATTTTGTGCACAACCAGGCACGGTCCCTTACATAATGTGGGAGTGAGAGGACAACCAAGATCTCCCCCCCCCCCCCCCCCCCCCCCCCCCCCGTCCCCTATGCCCTAGCAGTGGGAAATCGTGTTGTCTAGCTCGCATCTTCTTGACCTGGCTGCTCTGCTGAAAAGAGCGGCCCATGGACGCCTAAACTCAGGATCAACTTCCACCGAACACCTTGTTGAGTACAGTTTTTCTCCTCAGGCCCCTTAATTTCCATTTACACGAAAAAGTTTTGTATTAAAGTTTATTATGCATGCGTAGAACTTTTTCTTAGCATTCGCGGCACCGCAACACCTGTGGCTACAAGGTAACGCAGTGGTTCTCAGCCATGACTGCCCCGGGGACCCCTTCTGGGCTTGCAAAACTGATAGGGGACCCCAAGATTGAGCACATGTTGATTGGTGTCATTACGTCAACTAATGTTTTCTGGAATCTATAGGTCTTCTAACACCTATACGCTGCCTTTTGTGGGTCTGCTTTATTTTCTTCTCACAGCTAGTGTGCTGTGCAGAAAACAGATGTTAAAATATGGAGAAAATAAACGTAAATGTAATGCGGCGAAGGCACCTTTTTGCATTGCACGAAAGTTCTGGCAAAATCAAGAAAACAATGATGGAGGAAAAGTTTTGAGGCAGGCTTTGCGGACCCCTGAAATGCTCTCGCGGACCCCCTGGGGTCTGCGGACCCCTATTTGAGAACCACTGAAGTAACGTATATAACATATGCCTCCCTCCTGGTCCGATGCTATAAGCATATATAGCTATATAGAAAATAAGCAATATTATTTCATGTATTTCTCGTTTCTATGGAAGATCTCACACACATATGGTCATATTGTGAGGAAGCTGCCGACTCTGCACAAGTAAGCATACACGGTGGTCACTTGATTCCCTCGGGCTGGCAGTGACTCCACAGAACGCCGCGGTTCACGATGATGATAACGTGCAAATGATGACTATAATGGGTATCAACAGGTGAGAGATTTCTCCCAGCAAAGAATGGTAACAACTACGCTTTATGAGAGCATGCTGCTGCAACATTCAACCATAGATTGCACAATTAAGCGCTCACATTATCAAGAATTGTGGCTATAATACCATATAGGGCACACATTTATATGTGGCTCAACGATATACGCTACATTAATTATTGTCCCTTTCTTCCCAATCCCTGATCTGGTCTTAGTTAGTTTTATAAAGGACAGCACGACTGAGGTAGTCTATCTAGCATCGTGACTTTACAGAGACACTGCTGGTTTCATCAGCAGCCGGCCTAATCTACAGGAAGCAAGGAATAAAGGCTGTAATATGTTCGTGCGAGTGGCGCTGCTGCATGAGTGAATAATGTAGACTATGGCGAAATTATAAGTCAGTGCTGCTCCGTACATTAGGTTTGAACTGTAAAGTCCAGTTGGCCCTAGCCGTAAGCTTTTTTCTAGTTGCCCGCCTGCGGTCCCAAGAATCTTCGACGTGCTTTTCGCCTGTAGCGACAATCTTAGTAGTCCTTTGGTACATACACAAAGTCGAGACAGCGACCCCAAACGCAAGACAAGTATGTCTGCGCGATTAAGAAAATATAGATGCTTCGTACCACCGGAGAGTCACTTGATTGGCCCTCTAGAGATTTATTCCTGCCTCTAGGCTTCAAAGTTTCGGAAATTCCACTTGAACCCCACCAAATAAATTTGCGCTCCTAGCGTGAAGCCTGTAAACAGCGGTGTCTACGGCTGGGCGGCATTCGAGCGGGCCATCAGCAATTCATTAAAAAACAAGCACTCAACTATCAGCGGTTCGCTGTCATGATTCCGGCGCAGTGAAAAAGCTGATAACATTTTATAACTTCAAACCAGCTTCAGTTCTAAAACTGTGAACATGTACGACTTCAAGGTTCTTAAGAAGATTGTAATATTAGGTTGAATACATGTATCACCAATACAAGAGAACCACCGCAATATTAGTGCGTAAAATGTCACGCTCCACACAATATTTCCCAACAAGATTAAGTTTTTATTCGTGACCATTCTTTTCAACTATCAGTGACATGTGTATTCAAATTTCAATATCAGGTCCTCTTGAAAGTGTGTTTCATCAGTTGTAATAAATCGAATTCCCCGGTTGTGGATAACGGCGCCCTGTAAAAGAAATTTTCAAATTACTACAAAGCCGAAAATGTTTTCGGTTTTACGGTATTGGGTTTGTATCCGACTTTACCATTGTAAATTAGCCTCAGATATTTAAAACACAGCTTCTATGCTGGCATTCACAACTCCGTGAGCACTAGATGGGGAATGTGGCCAACATTTTTCCAAAGCTTGCCGGGACACGCCACTCTGTCAGCAGAAAGAGCGACACACGACCAGAGAACGAGAAAGCGGAAGGGTGAAGGGAAAAAAAACTGCCTCCGCAGCGCTGGCAACCTTGCAAGGTAACGCAAAGTCTCGACGGGTGTCGTACCCACTGCCACCGTTTTCCCAGGCTGTAAAGCAGTATTCCGCCACTGCAGCGCGGCAAATACGGAACCCGGTCGATGCGCGTGCATTGGGCCAAGCAGAAATTTTGCGAGGGAGTGGAACGAGGTGCTAACGATTCGTGAAGATCCACCAGTGAGTCTTCAATTACTAAGGTTTGACGTTGGGCTAGTGAGGTAAACTTTGTTGTTACTAAAAAAACAGGGCAACGGCGAGGACGGATTAATGGACAAACTCGAGCGCTGACGTACACCTGGATAACGATTTATTATCAGACATTAAAATTCTCGGAACCACCCAGGACGCAAGCATGTGCCCGTTAAAGGATAAGACATAACTCCCAATAAGAGCCGCGTATCTGCACCTGTCGTTGGAAATGTCGAAGAAAGACGACGGTCGACTGGCGCCCCTGCCGACTAAATGCCGCCCTGCTCTTTCCCGCTCACCTTTGAAGCTGTTCCTCTCTCGTGTCGTTCCTCCCAAGGCGACACACTAGAGGGTTGTTCAAGTCAACGGAAATCTACCGCGTTCCACTGCTTCAGGCCGGGTGCCTCGATACCAGCGCTGCTCTACGGCCAAGATGCGCGTGAATCGAGGCACAATACAACATTTATACAAGCACGTTGCCCTACTCCACGAGCATTCCAAGCGGAACGTGGAACCTATCTAGAGCAAGTTTTTGTTGCTGTGGCCGTTTGATTTGCTAAATGCCGCCAGATAGCGCGGGCAAAAGCAAGCGACGGTTTTCTGCAGTTGATGTATTTCAATTGGCAACGCACAAACCAAGCAGCCATACATTTCTGTAAAAGGGAACACAGCAAATATAACAGATGTGTTGGTTTTCTGCCTTATATTGGCGTAATGTATTGTTTTTGTTCAACATTGTTGACAAGTATGAACATGGATGTTTAGATTTGGCTGTGAATATTTAAGACTATCGCGCCGCCTGTGTTTTACTTTGGCCGGGTGACTGATCCGACTCAGTCAGCAACCCATGTGTACCGCGCTGGCCGTACGCGCAGTGTTCGACCTTGTAGACCCAACTGAGTACCCAGGGGGAGGGCGCTGCTGCAGTACTTTCTGGGAACCTCTCGCTCAATGTTTTATGACGAACGCACTGCCGGTCCCTGTGCCGAGCAACCTCCGCGATTTTATACCTATGTTGTCAAAACACTACGAAACGTCCTAATTTCAAGGAAAGTACGGCAAGCGAATTGTGCGAAAATTAACAATAACACACTTAAATAATCAACAGATAGCAAGACAACCCGGCATCCGTTGGCATCAGCTGACTTCGGCGGCTCATCCGTCTGATGTTCGGTATTCCGGATGGTTGCGTGGCTGGGAAATTCTTCCGACGTGTGACCGTCCGGCTTGTTCTCCCCATAAGTCAGAACTCCTCCTCCACCAACCTTCATTTCGCTGGCGCAGAAGGCCTGAAGCTACCCCATATTTGTAGCTGCAAGTTCAAGGGCGCGCTATTCCTCGAGTTCGGTGCATCAGGGTGTTATGCCTTGGAATACCAGTTGATCAGCGTGTATTCAAACATAGAAATCATTCGAGCACTACACTCGAGAGCGCAACAAATTAGTCACCTAATCTCTCGCATCGCAAATAGGCATCATGGCCTCAAATAAGTAAATCTCGCATGGCTTGTGCAGGTATTCGTGTCCGCCGAATCACGTACACACAGAAAACAAATAAGCCGGAATGGGAGTAAATGGCTTGTAGGATAACTCAGTACCAATTAGGAGTTTTCAAAACTCCTTCCAATGGGAGTTTCGGCTTACTCCCATTATTTCCGCAGTTTTTTCAGTAGCATATGGGAGTTTCATTTTACTGCTTCTACAATGGGAGTTTCCAGGGGTACAATTGGTAGTGTACTGTTTCCTCCAACTGAGAGTTTTCAGGGGGCGCGTTGGGAGCAGTGTTGACCTGCATTCGAGTTTTCTTTTTTTTTTGTTTTTGTGCGCCTGATATAGGCGCTGCAGAGGAATTTATTACTGTATTTGGGAGTTCTTAATGAGCGCAGAGGCCGCATTTTAGGATTACGTAATTTGTAGTCTTTTTCCGCTTCAAACGTTGAATGGCGAAACGTCAAAAGTTTGTTTTCTGCACAGTCAAATTATTGCATAAAAAACATAAGTACGGTAAACGTGTGAACACGTTAATAATACAATAAAAACACCGGATAAACAAAACACCTGGATCGAGAACGAGAACGCAAGGTATCTTGCAATAACACTGAAAGGCGGGCTAGTGGGTGACAATTCATAGCTGTAACTTTTGCGCTCACAAAAAAACGAGGACTAAACGGAGACACGAAGACCAGCGCAGACTAACAACTGAAAGTTTATTCATCAGTCAACACATATATACCCTCTTTGACATCACCCGCGCATGCTCAAATGTGTACGTATCTCGTCATATCGAAATTAAAGGGAAAGATGTCGAAATTAAAGGGAAAGTGCATAAGTAAACCGTCAGTAGCCCTGTCGGATAAGGAAATTAAGTTGTTAGATGACATGAGATAATGCAAATGTTACAGTGTGTTTTTTTCTTATGTTTGTGTGTATGACGAGATGCGTACACATTTGAGCATGCGCGGGTGATGTCAAAGAGGGTATATATGTGTTGAGTGATGAATAAACTTTCAGTTGTTAGTCTGCGCTGGTCTTCGTGTCTCCGTTTAGTCCTCGTTTTTTGTGTGCGCAAAAGTTACAGCTATGCAGGTATCTTGGTAAGAACTTTATCTAGTACAACACTCCTCAACGAAAAAAATTTAAGCTATTTGCAAACAATGAGGTCAGCATGTCGTCGGTGCGCTGTTTGCTTGTACCTGCCTCCCAAACGCTGACGTTGCCGCACCTCCTGGCACGTTCCCCAGGAAGCCACAGCAGCGCATGCATTAGAGGGATAGCAAAACGCTTTAAATCTGCGGCAACAATTACAAAAGCATATTGGGCATCTGACCTAAAAAAAAGCACTGTAAAAAGACGCAGAACTTGTCACTCTTGTGTCCAACCTTCCGTAATGTCTGAATGTTTAAATAAAGCTACACAAATTTGCACTTTCGTCCGAGACACCTGCGCTCACTAGCTCGTCAAAACGAAATGCTCTGCTGTTCAAAAGGGTGCGCGACCCTTGTGGCGACCAACTTCTTAAAATGCTTCCTTTCCCTCTTTTCCTTGCGTGAAGCGAGCCTTATGTTTTACCACCCGCACTGCCCCTCTCTCCCCTCACCCAAAGTTAAGGAAAAATTTATGTCAGTGTGACGCCTGCCGCCGCCCCCCCCCCCCCCCCCCCTTCAAAAAAATAAATAAAATAAGCAGTCGTTCGGCGACTCTATAGAATGCTCCCTCGAATGGCGTTTTCTGGTTATAGTTACACGCGCCTGGCGTACGGTTAGCTTCCACGGGGCCGCGACCTTCTCCCTTTCCAGTGAAAGCAATTAATCGCCGGCGGCACGCGCCAGTCACCCTCCTCGTAGCAGGCGCGGCTGGCACCACACGTGCTTCTCAAGAAAAGCGCCCGCCCTGCGACGTTTGACCGGCCAACTTCACCTTCGCGTGCCACTAAGCCACAGGCACAGCCAAACAAAAATCAGAGTTCGAACAGTTTTCATTCTGCTCGCGAGTGTGAATGAGTGAGTGTTCTGCTCGAGATCCGCGCCAATACGCATTTCCTTCACACCGTTCGGCCTCCCCAATGACGTTCCGGGCATGGCGGCGTATTTCACGCACAACGCTCACCTCCAGTGGCGGAGAATCGCCCGTGCAGTGACGCGGGAAACACGCTGAGTTTATTTGACACAAGAGGGGCACAAGACTCCCAAAATGTTGGGTACAATAAAAACGTGAAAATCTTACCTTCAACCACCTCGCAGAAGCACAACCGCGTTGTTTTTAACGAGTCACACTCAGCGATCACTGCATTTAGGCCTCGGGTCGGCTCGCTGGCGTATTCCGTCGGCTCGAAGGTCGGTGACACGGAGGCGACGTTGCAGTGTGTCGCACGTCAGTGTAGGCTGTTTCCACAATGTTCGCAACGAGCTTCGATTGTCGGCAAGCGCTTCACATTCATTCGTGCGGCCGCAAGTTCACATCGACAAAAAATTTTCGGGGACGCTGGAGCTCACACGACACACGACATCAACTGGCAGCCATTTTGTAAGGAGGCGTAGAAGAGGAAAGGGTGAAGGAGGAGGAGGAGAAGGAGATGGAGGTGGCGTGGGAATTTTTTAAAACTTCCACTATGACAAACGCAGTATTCACAGCTAGATACTGCGTCTTGTGAAGAGGTACAATCGTGGTAAATGCGCCTATTTACAACGGCTTGTGCCCCCCGGTGTAAACTGGCAGTTTTTCCACCATCATACTACCACACGTGAAGCAGGCCGCCTGCCTTGAGGAGTTTAAAAGACGTAAGCAATGGAAGTGTTTGGGCCTGTTGGTTCATACTTCACACAAAAACAGCGCTCAAGACGGGACAGAAGGAAGGAGGCTACACACACAGCGCTGACTACCAACAAAGTGTTTATTTGCCGCTCAGCAATATAAACGAAAAGGTTACAGCAAGATAAGTGCGGAAAGAATCCAGAAACAAGAAAGAATACATAAAACTTTAAAAGTATAGACAAGTAAGAGCATCTTTGCGCAGTCATATCACCAGTTCGATCATTTCGCTTCGTCTTCAATAAACGCTATCTCCTTTGCAGACAAAGCAACAGAAGGGGTGCTTACGCAATCATCGCCTCCCTTATAAATCGTGTATGCTTCCAGCAGCTCACGCGTGCGCTGATTTGCGTAGTGCTTAATCACTTTACACTGATCACATTTAGGAGTGCACTTGCAGGAGGACACGTGCGATTGGAGCCAACCACCGGATTTGGCTTTGATATTGCACGCGTGCTCCATAAGCCGTACGTTCAGGCACCGCCCAGTTTGGCCTACATACTGGCGGTCACAATCCAGAGGAAAGGAGTAAACCACGCCGGCCCTTGCGTAAGGACCCCTTCTGTTGCTTTGTCTGCAAAGGAGATAGCGTTTATTGAAGACGAAGCGAAATGATCGAACTGGTGATATGACTGCGCAAAGATGCTCTTACTTGTCTATACTTGTAAAGTTTTATGTATTCTTTCTTGTTTCTAGATTCTTTCCGCACCTATCTTGCTGTAACCTTTTCGTTTATATTGCTGAGCGGCAAATAAACACTTTGTTGGTAGTCAGCGCTGTTTGTGTAGCCTCCTTCCTTCTGTCCCGTCTTGAGCGCTGTTTTTTGTGTGAAATAAAAGACGTATTCCAGCCAAAAAACTCCCATTCAGGCTAACTTGTGTTTTGTGTGTATGTTCGGCCATTTCTTGCTCTCCCAAAACCAGAAAAGGATAAACTTGACTTACAAACAGCAGGTTTGAATTCGGGTTTGAATTCGGGTCAGGGAGGGAGGGGTAGAGAAGGGAGCAGGAAGCGGCGCTTGACCAAATGACGGTAAGGGGGAAATAGGAGGCAAGGCTTCTTGTGCTTTATTTTTCAAAGGACAAATGAAACTTGAAATAATGTACCTGGTCATGAGATGTGTGTGCTAAACGCTAAAAGTAAAGCCCACTTTAAGGAGTATAGGTGACGATGATGTTGTTGTTGACGATGATAATGATTATAGCCTGCATTCACGTTCGCAGGTCTGTGGGTGGGCCACGTGTGATTCGTTCGGCCGAAGAGCAGGCGTTTATGCAGGCACGCACTCGTGAGCGTAACAGTCGTGAGCATGCTCGTGAGCGTAATAGTGTGCGCGCTCCTGAGCGGCGAAAGGACCCTGAAGTTCGTCAGGCGGAAGTGGAGACCAACATTGGGGGTTTAGTACCAAGACTCCCGTGTTTTACATTTTCCTTTAGGGAATGGATGAATAATTTTTCTGGTCAGCTCTAAAGTGCAGTCGAACACAACTTGAAGGTTATCGCGTGAGCATCGGGCGGCTAAGCATGCGAGAGGCCTAGAAGTTCGTTTCGGAACCATGAAAATCAATATTTCGCCCTTTTCTCTTTGTTGTTGGCTGTTCCTTGCTGCACCAATGGCCCGATTAACCAACCGATCAGGCTTTCTGTTTTAAACTCTATATTCATTGCGATCAAATAGATTGGTTGCCTTTTATCTGCGCCGAGAATAACGAAATTTGCAGGGAATATCTGCTAAAGCAGGTGTTTCGTCTGCTTCATTTGAGCGAATTGCGCTTCCGCGGTAACCTTCAGACCGCACTGGACTGTATTTGCGGAACATTCGTATAATATGGCAGTGAAGGAAGCAAACATGTGTGTTCGTCTTTAAGCAATCGCCTGCTTGTAATTTTCCTTTACTTCTAACATCACTAAGTACCTAATTGTGGATGTTGTTGCATGTTTTCTAAATTTCATTCTCTTTCATGCCGTTTCGTTGAACAGGCGTGGTTTGAGCAAACTTGCTGCTAGGCATATACAGAAGGGTGTTCCTATCAAAGATGAAGGCCAAGGCATACTTCTTTTTCCGTGGGCCAAGGAATCAAGCGTGGCAGTATACTTCAGTAGTGAATGAAAGGCGATGTCGCTAGGAAAATAAACTTGTCAAGGATTGGTAGTTGACTGAAGAAATTACAGTGACATCCTCTGCCATGGTATTGCACTTTGTAGTAAAAGACGATAAATGACAAAATATACCGGCTTAAAACCAGACCACTTGTAGGTCCATATGAGGCTTTTCTTGCTGTTCCGCTAGCCAAATCAAATAAGACTACCGCCTTAATCGGCTCACGGCGGCATCCCGGCCCAGCTCGACGCATTCGGCGTGTAATGCGGCAGGCGCTATTCGGCAGGAGCTATACGTAGCCCCCCCGGCTATGCTCCTGCTCTCTAGTAGCGCAACGGGGCGCGCAACCTTTCAGAGCTCCACAATACTCACGCCTCCCAGCGCGGTTAAAAAGTTATGCTTATTGATTCGCAGTGGCGCATATTCGCACCTCTCCACTTTCTCGAAATATGTCCCCAGTGTGCAACAAATATCGACAGCCAGCCAGGGCGGCTACTCTCCACCGCTGCCTCCGAGAAGAGAAACAAGTGTCCTACTTCAACGCCGCAAAATACCCAGCTAAAACGACCATGGCCATAGTGACAGTGGATCAGCAAGGTAATTCTACGACTTCTGAGTCAGTTCCTACAATTTGTCATGTATCAAGGGCACCCCCTGAGAGGGATGCATCAAAATTCCAGGAATAATAGAAGAAAAGAACAAAGAAACGCCAGTTTGAACTGCGCGCAATGAACGCACCAATCAGACAACGCCAGCGCCTAAACCCCGAGGCATCATGGTAAAATATAGGGGCGCACTGGTTATCCAATCAGAGAACGCCGCGCAGGAGACCAGTGGCGTGATGGTCATATATGGACATGGGAAAGGCACGGAGCCGATGAGAGTGCGCCACGGGAAAGCGCAGAGGGGATAAAAGCAGGGCGCACAAAGAGAGGGAGGAGGCAATAAACCAGGAGTTAAGATACCGGTAGGCAAGAAACCAGGAGGCGGCAAGACCTCGTGAGCTTCATGGAACGAGCCAGGGGGACGTGGCCAGGCCAAAAACTATGCTTTCCAAGCCTGGGCGGGAGCGGGCCGACTTCGTACCGGCTGCAGCATTCTAGTCGCACCACGAACCTGTGTCTTCGTGGCCCCAGCGGCATCGGTCGGGCACCTGCGGCAAACGTCCACGCTCCGTCGACCTTCGTCTCGACGGCCCCAAAAGGCTACGTCCGTGCCGAGCCTACCTTGGACCACCAGCGGCAGCGGCTACCAGGGGGTGGCCACCGAGGAAGCACGCCGCCCAAGGGATGACCGCGCGCGTCGAACGCCGGCATCAAGGACCTCCAGCGGGAGCGGCTACCATGGGGTAGCCAGAGAGGAAACAAGTCAAGACGCGCGGAGCCCACGCTGTCCAAGGAGTGACCGCGCGCATCAAACGCCGGCACCGAAGCGAGACGAGGACGGCTACCGCCGGGGCGCGGCCACGCAAGGGTAGGACACGACCGACGACCGGGGTAGGCCAGTCTATTAGGATACAGTAGCAGGACACAACTGGGGGAGTGTGGTAGTAGAGATACACGTAGGACGTGATAAAATAAGCGGATTTGAACTAAATGCGTAGAACGTTATTGTGGAAAATTTTGGGTTTAGATTTGTATTGTGTTTTGGGATTGTTAGAGGTTTGAGTGTTTATCATTTGTGTGTAGCAACGTGTGGGTACGAGCAAGTTGGTAATCCATTATAACTTTGTTGAGCGCAGCAAAGAGAACAGAGGACGAGGGATAATTGTATCCCTCGTCCTCTGTTCTCTTTGCTGCGCTCAACAAAGTTATATTCGCGTGTAGTTTACTTATTGAGTGTTTTGCGTTAGGATTTTTCTAAGTGTGCATTAAATGTGCGTTGTGTTAAACCTGTTAATGGCTGTCCTGTGCCCATCTCTCTTCGCTGGTTAAGAGAACCTCACCATCCGTTCACGTGACACTATTCACCTAGAGAGGGGGGAGGAAGCAGCCATTGCACTTGCCATACCCTCCACACCCGTTGAAATAATTGTGACTGACTCAAAAATAGCCATTACAAACTTTGAGACACGTATGATTTCACCCTGACCGTAGCGCCTTCTTCAACCCTGCACCGTGTCAAAACTCCGCGACATCTTCCTTACATAGGCGCCAGCACATTTGTTCTTGCCAGGTAAGGAGCATGCTCACGAAGCAGCCCCAGGTTGCAGTGACCGCGACCCCTTGATCTTGATGAGTAATCATTAGATACGCGTGGCAGGAACAGGCTTGGGACATATAGGAACATAACCACTCATTATCGCTTAGGTGGCCTGAAATACCTTGCGTTGCACCCCTCCCTCAGTAAGTGGGAAATTTTGGCATGGTGACACTTGCAGTCCAACACCTTTCATAATCCCGTAGGTTATAGCTACCTATCCCAAGACCATTACAAACAGCAATGTAGATGGTTCTTGGAACGAAGTAGCCTGCAGCACATTGTATGCGCCTGTCTCCATAAACCACAACACACACCGCACACAATAGTGACAAAGACTCTAGAGGGATGGAAGGCCGTGTTGTCCAGCTCCGACGCAGGCTTGTCCAATTGTCCGAAGATGCCGCCAGGGCTCACGGACTCCTGGCCGCCATCTGATGGGGGAGGACGGTCGAACACTCTACTTTGTCCCCTTCCCTCCCCACGTTTGGCCAAAATTAAGTTTTATACATCATCATCATAGCATGTATTTTCATCAGTGCATTCAACAGCTCAGCGATAGACACCTTTGTAGTCGGTGAATTCGTCCGCTACAGATTCAAGGTGAACGTACAGTCCTTACCCACACCACACCAACTGCCTCTGTCTCGAACACACTTACTTAGTTCAACTAGCAGATGTTTGGATACCGTGCATTTCAATGCGAACCGTGTGAAAGTCATGCACCTAGTCCTGCATAAAGGTCGAAAAGAAGCCCGGTGTCAAGCTCCCGAAGGGATCTAGGCTGCCGTTCCGGCGTAGTCATTCTGATGCAGCTTTTCACGTGAACAGCTCACAATGCTGTGGCAGCATAACGAAACAAACTGTTAACTTGCGCTTCACTTTTAATGTTTGCGATTAAGGTTGCAGAAGAACTGGCTGTCAACCCAGTACCACCCAACCATCTGCAAAGACAGTGATCGCAGGTTTCCAAGCCACTTCCCAACTACTGATCTCAGGAATTGTTGCCGCCACGACAATACGGGAGCTCCTGAAATACCAAACGAAACACCAAGAAAATACTGTGCCAACTCCCGCCCATTCGTTACAAGAAACAATTTTATGAGTCGACAGGCTGGAGGCCATAATTGAGACACTGGAATACGGAAATCTGAGCACCTCTTCATAGCTTTGAAAAAAACCCTATTATAGCCCTCAAAGACACATGCTCCGTGCCGGCAATACCATAGTAAGAAAACAGCATCAACTAAAAAATTCAAGAAATTTAATGCCCCCTGCAAGAAATAATTTATTGTTATCAAACGGTACTGAGCTAAAGAAATCTGTAATCAATTAAACATGCTCGGAGATGTCATTATCAGCTGAAAAATATTTCCCATCAACCAGCGCTTCCCTAAAGACTAACATATGCCACAAGATATACTGTTGAAGTATATCTTGCTGAAGTATATCTGTTGAAGTATATAATGTTGAAAAGCATGCTTACCGCACTGACCAAACAGAGTAGAAGCATGGGTCTGAAATTAGTATGCAGAAAACTGAAGTAATGATCAATAACCTCGGGACAGCACAGCGGTTCGAGATAGGTGGCGAGGATGTGGAAGTTGTATGCGAATAGATCTACTTAGGCCAACTGGTTACCCTGGATCCGAACCATGAAGCAGAGTTAATTAGAAGGATAAGAATGGGCTGGAGTGCATACGGCAGGCATTCTTAGATCATAAATGGCAGCCTACCATTGCCCCTGAAGAAGAAAGCGTATGACAGCGGCATCTTACCGGTGCTCACCTACGGGGCAGAGACTCGGAGGCTCACTAAGAGGGTTCAACTTAAATTGAGGATGACTCAGCCAGTAATGGAACGGAAGATGATAGGTATAACATTAAGGGACAAGAAGAGACGCGGAGGTGGGTCAGAAACACAACGCGTGTTAAGGACATACTAGTTGGAATTTAGAAAAAGAAATGGACCTGGGGAGGGCATGTAATGCGAAGACAAGATAACCGTTGGTCATGAAGGGTAACAGAGTGGATCCCTTTAGAAGTTGCACTGGGCGGCAGAAAGGTATATGGGCAGATGAGATCAAGAAGTTTGCGCGGATAAATTGGTCGCAGTTAGCAGAGGACCGGGATAATGGTAGATTATTGGGAGAAGCCTTTGCCCTGCAGTGAGCGTACATAGGCTGATGGTAATGATACTGTTGAAGTAGGATATACTGCTTCGCCCAGCCTACGAAACAATTCTCCTAACCTGGCCTACGACAGCGCGGTCGGCTCATATAATACTATAATCAGGATCCAGTTCGAGATTTAAAGCTCTATAAAGCTTTAGTTTTGGTCTGTGTGTCCCGCGTATTAACTGCATTTTCGCTGGTTACCATAGTTAACAAGTAAAGCTTTTTTTACCTGCCAAAGGTAACCCTTCTTATCACAAAATTTATTGATATATAACAGACAGGCATTGCAGCTCTACAACGCGCTCATTCGTCTTGTCATGTCCGCAATTGGGAAAAGTTACTGGAGAGCTTGCATTTGATTTGATTGATTGATTGTAGGGTTTAACGCCCCGACGCACGCAGGCGATGAGGCGGCCGTAGTGGAGGGCTCGGATTAATTTTGACAATGGGGATCTTTAACGTGCGCCGAAAATTCGAACACACGGTGCTTTTCTCATCTGAGAAGCGGCTGCCGCGGCGGGAATCGAACCCGCGACCTCGTGCTCAGCAGCGCAACGCCTTAGCCACTGAGCCACCGCGGCGGGTTTGCATTTGATGTAAGCAGTTTTTGGCAAAGATATTAGCACCTCCAAACTCAGTTTTTTTTTGTTTACCAAAATACGCATTGCAGCGCTTGTTTGTAATACGAATATCACTTCAAATGAACAGCCACTGAAGTTCTTTGAGTCACGTAAGCAGAATGTACAATTGAGGCTATGGCCACTATTGATGACCCCAACGTGCAGCATCAGGTTCTCCGCATTAGAAAAACGTACAGCAGAAAAAAAATTACGCCACCTTTCCACGAGGGAAACTCTGGGGTGATGCAAGGCATCTCACGGGGTTCAATTCGCGTTTCCGTTATGTTGGTTACCCAAATGTGGTTGAAGTGTAGTGAACCCTTAAATGATGCTCAATCACACGTAGAGATCCAAGTACGTAAAACCGTCTTCATCGGAAGATTCAACGGAGTCGTCGTCGTCAAGCGAAGCACGATCAAAGTCAAGCGGAGACGAGCAACTGTGTCAAGCGAAAGCGCGCGCTTAACTGAACGGGCACCGAGTGCTCACCGCTTTTTATGCGGGCTTGAAGGAGAGGAGTCAGCGGAGGAAAGTTGCGCATGCGCACACATGCGCGCACAGGCGCGCCGGAGCACATGCGAACGTAGGCGAAGCGCGCCAGCTGTTATGATAATGAGCCGGAGAGAGCCCATAACGCACAGCTGTCGGAGAGAAGAACGCAGGAGAGTTTGCGCATGCGTAATGAGGAGTGCGGACTACGCCGGTCAACGCGGGACAGGCCGAGTGTAAGAGATGCCTTGCATGTAAAATATTTAACCATGGTATGCCGTTAAAATCGGTTTCAAGGTGGCATGTTCAGGTACAGAAAAGCGTAAACGAAACCGGGGGCTGGGGCACAAAATACTTAGCCCGTGCGGATAATGCGGGCTAGGAAACGGCAACAGGAGCACCCCAGAAGGTTCTGAGAAAGACAACAGACCACAAAACTTTCTGGGTACGTTTTTCATACACGTCCGCCTCGTGGGCCCAAAGCTTCACTCCACAAGACTATCGGTGAAGTCGCACCAGGCGCAGTCACACGTGGTGAAGACTGAGTAAGTACGCCGCGCCTGTAGAGGCTAGATCAGCTGAAAATTCGGCTCGCCGTAGCCATGGTAGGTATGTGCTTCGGCAGGTATGTACATGGGTAGATATGTGCTGCAGGAGCGGCCGGACAAAATCCTGATGAATGTTCGACCGAAATGTTAACTGCGGATGAAAAGAAGTTACAGCTAGGCTTAAATCTCTATATCTTGGAACGTGGTTAGAATCCCCCCATATTTTTTCCACCATTAGAGGTGGTACCAATCTTTGCCAGAACGGCATGGCTGTGTACAGGTGCCGCCAGAAGTAATTGGAACACTGGAGCTGTGGCCGAAGTGCCAAAGTAGCTGCATTGGCGGTTAAGGAAACGGTCAGAACACGCGTACGCACCTGCCGATTGTGATAGCCGAACTGTACGACTCAAACCACTTTTTTTAAACTGGCCTTTTTCGCTGAAGCTCGTCTGGGCGATGGCTCTGATAGTAGAGAAACATCTGGCAGCGTCTCTCGCACATTTCCACTGCTAGTGACACAAGCGGTGCTATCGCAGGCATCTTCTGTAACAATTTTTCTTTTCAGAGGTTTTCATGTGTCTCTGCTAGCCGCACCATCGTTGAGAGCAGAATGTTCCGAAGAGTGCTCTTGGCCACGTTAAAAGAAGTTGTTTGAGACGTGTAGACGGGGTATAACCGTCGCCAAGGGCGCATGCATGTTCTGCTCCTTTCCTTTACTGCCGGTGCAGCTACACGGCGCTCTTATGCAGTTAGGCCATGATTCCCGTGTCCCAATTACTTCTGACGGCACCTGTACAATGCAGCGCAACTGTCTTCAGTACATCAACGTAATAAAGCATTTACGTACCTGCAATTTACATCCGCTTCTACTATTAGTTGCTAAGCGTGAGTACATGGGTTTCACACGGAGGCGTAGATTCAAAGCTGCTCTATTTCATCATTTTGGCGGAGGTTATTGATAACGGAGCGTTACATATTTTTCTAGAGCTAATTTACCATTGCGTCATCAAAGTCCGCGTGTAGCTTAAGAGCGCAGAAGTAGACAAAAAGGTGTTTTCTAGTGACAGTTACGTGAGCCAATTTGGACTTGTTTTCCTTACGAAAACAGTGCGCGTATTGTAGTAGTGCTAGTGTAAAACGTAAGGAAAGGTAAAGTGGAGCGTGCTTGGAGGGGAATTCTTTTGTCTGTTTCACGGTATCCAGCCAGCTCAATAATTTAAAAATTTCAAAATCTACTTTCCTACGAATAACCAGCCTTTACAAGCGAAAGCTGCATATTAGGCGTTTTTTGTTGATATGAGCGAAATCCACCCTAACAGAATTTGAGAAAACGTCGAAACTTTGCTACGAGATTAATAATGCAACACTGTCAAAGCAATTTTGTTATATGTCTTAAATGTCAGTTAGGGGAGGTTCCCGGCAACAAGTAGTTAATTACTAATATTATGAGTTATTAGTTAATTACTTAAAACACTCGGATGACCTACCTTTGTAGCAATATTTAAAGAGAATCTTGAGATTTATATATTGTACGTTTCTTCATGCCAGTCCCAACGCGCAAAGTTATTGTGCACTTACTTGCGTACAGTACTCTTAGATATTGGGTATCTTTGGTCTGCCATTGCTCTTTCATCTGGCGTCTCAAAGAAAACTGCATATTAAAAACATTGTGCTTAGCGTTACCTACAATGTACATATCCCCGTTTACGTTGATTCCTTCGCTTATTTCAGTCCGCAAACACTTGATGCCCTCTTTGGTCAAACGATCATCCGAAAAACGTCTGGTCCAGCTCTTTTTTTTCCGCTCATGCGCCATTGCGAGCGTTCAGGCAGAGTCCTCAATTCGTTATGCCGAGTTGCTACATACGTTTTGATTCCATGCTAGACCTCAGTATGTTTCGAAAAGTTTCAACTCCTTACCTGAAGAGATATTTTCAGTTGCTTCTCTATGTGGCCTAAGAACTCACAATAAGTAAAAACGTTTGTGTTTTTTCTACATTATACTGAAAATACTTATTGCTTCTGCTGACTGCCGAGCACGGCCAGAGAAGGCTTGCATGGCTTGGGCTCACGTGATGTTTATCTGTATATTTCAAGAGATGGAATACACTATTACTATTACTACTTTTAACATAAATTATTTTGATTGATTGATTGTAGGGTTTAACGCACCGACGCAACGCAGGCGAAGAGGCGCGCCGTAGTGGAGGGCTCCGGATTAATTTTGACCACTTTGGGATCCTTAACGTGCGCCGAAATCTCGTACAAACGAGCGGTTTTGCTTTTTTGCCTCCTTTTAGAAAAGCGGCCGCCGCTGCCGGGAATTGAATCCGCGACCTCATGCTCAGCAGCGCAATGCCTTAGCCGCTGAGAACGCCTCAGCCACTGAGCTACCACGGCGGGTAACATCGTCATTTTATTGAAGGATTTAGTAATAATCCCAGCTATCCTCATTTTCTTTCACTGATTTTAATTTTCTTTTTGTTGAACGATTTTAATGTTTATATCTGTATCCGTCATACATAAACCCTGTTTTGGTACTCTTTGCCCTTTTTGGCGTTGCGCCATAAACATCCCACCATCATCATCATTGCTTATATCAGATAATTATTTCATCCCGCTGGGCAGTCCGAGATGTCCGGCGGGAACTCCAAATGAGGGTGCCATGCTGGTTATATGACGCCAAACCGAGAGCACACTCCCATTGTACAAACGAATTCGACTCATTTTGATCTGTGCCACAGCAGGATTTCGCTCATTTTCGTTGCAAAATGCGATCTTGGTACTCGTGCACTGGGCGTTACCTCACCTATTTCGTTGCCACCTTTTTTCCAGGGGCAGGTTGCCGGTTTATTCTTGTCACTACAGTAGTTCATTTCACTTAAGTTATTTCCACCTTAAAGGCCCTAGAGCATTACATAACGGTGGACTATTGGCTAAGGTATACAGCTGATCAACAGCAAACAATGGTAAGCAAAAGGGAAGGCAAAATAATTACCAGATTACAGAGGTCAAACACAATTTGTATGAGGGAAAAACATTACCCATGTTTAAACAGAGTTTATTCACAGAGATACCGGTACTGCAGCAATTTGACGGTTTAGCTTGTCACAAAATGTTGGTCGATACTACATGAGCCGATATCATAGCGCAATGTATTCCCCATTTGTATGGCATGAGGAAAGAAGGGAGAGTTCATTGATGACGTATGGAAGTTGATTCGAGCAATGGGGTGATTGTGATTCAAACGGGATGATTTTTGTGGCGGTGGTATCAATAAAGCACGTCTTTTTGTAGGAGGGTAATAGAAAGGGTAAAGTAGGCACAGGCGAGGGATAATGCGGCGATAGGCGATATGCAAGTTTGGGAATACCGCGGGCTTGTTTGAGCGATGTTACACTTATATCGTTCGGGTACTACGACGTAATATAAAACTACTTGCACGGCTTGAATTGATTCCAAACGGGCAGAAAGATATCACTGCGAATAATTCCAAACAGAGCATGCGTATTACAGCTGAAGGGGAACGAATGCTGTGTGTGCCAGCTTTTCAATACCGGAAGATGCATACTGAAGATTTCAACCCAGGAATACAAGTGGCCTTAAAGTGTGAGAACAGATGAATTCAGTGTGTGGGACCCAGGATAAAGATGACGTAAGGTGCACACCGAGGTATTTGTACTTTGTGGTCCTATCAACCGGAGTTGATGTAGTGCTATAGGAATGCTGGGTTATCTTGTAGTTCCGAGAAAAATGACATGAGTTTAGGATTAGCGAGGTTAAAAGACTTCTGTGCTTTGTCGCACCATGAAGAAATGGAGTCGAGATCATGCTGCAGGGTGCTGTTATTAATGGAGCTCTTGGTAGGGCTACATACGACACAGTCGTCGGCCAATTCTCGTAATTTTGTTTTATTAGTAGTAGAAAAATTACTTGCGGTATCCCAGTTCCGCGTGCCAGCCAAAAAGACAGCCGTGAGCTGCTTTTTGGGGCTATGCTCCTATTACCGACTATACAAAACTTCGCCCGCGATTCAGCTCCGCTGTCCAACCTTAGACGACATATTGTCGCGTTCCTTCTGAATGACGAGCAACAGAGGGCGTTCGACGAGCTGCGTCAACGGTTGCAAAGACCTCCAGTCTTGGCGCTTTTTGACGAAAACGCCACCACCATGCTTCATACCAACGCCAGTAATGTTGGACGTGGAGCGGTTCTTCTGCAATGGCCGACGGTGCCGGAAGAGTGACAGCGTACGCCAGCCAAACGTTCTCTTCAGAAGCCAACTACTCGGCCCCCGAAAAGGAGTGCCCCGCCGTCGTTCGGGAGTTCTTAAATTTCGACCACACCTGTATGGCCGTACATTTACAGTGGTAAGTGACCATCACTCCCTCTGCTGATTGATGAACCTAGAAAACCCGTCTGGACGATCACCGCGGTGGAGCCTTCGACTTCGAGAATTCGACGTCAAAGTCGTCCGGCCAAGAGCATGCCGACGCCCATTGTCTCTCGCGAGCACCAGCTTTCCCTGCGTCAGCGAATGACTACACCGATGACGACGCTTTTCTTGGCGTGCGGGACACATCCTCCGTGTTGGAGCAGCAGCTACGGCCGCTGATTGATTTTTTGGAGGGACGTTCGCCCACTGTGCCGCGAATGTTTTGAAGAACGCTGTTATCCTTCAGTCTCCGCGGTGGTGTCCTCTATAAAGTGAACTTTTCTGCGCGTGGCCGAAGCTACCTGCTTGTTGTTCCCGGAGTACTTCGTAACGAGGTTCTGCAGCCTTGCAAGGATGAGCCGATGGCGGTCCACCTGGGCTTCACCCGTACCCTGACTAGGATCTAGCAGTAATACTTCTGGCCAAAACTTTCTGCAGCCGTGCGGCTTTACTTGCGCACGGGGCGTGAATGAAATCCCCGAGAAGCCGCTAGAACAGGTCGGGATGGACCTGTTGGGAGCATTTCCGACGTCGTCCATGGGGAACAAGTGTATTGTAGTTGCCACCGACTACCTCACTCGGTATACGGAAAGGAAAGCTCTCCAAAGACGACCTGCATTCGAGGTTACCAAGTTTTTTATTAACAACATTGTTCTCCGGCACGGTGCCGCTGCCATTGTTATTACGGACATCGAGTAAATGGAGCTTACTTAGCTCCCCGGTACAACCGGTTATACCCAATTGCAATAGTACAAAAACAGGCCAACCGGCAAAAAGAATTTTGTCCACCCGAAGGTGGAGAGAAATTAACGGGAAAAGCTATCTTGCGACCCACCGCCAGGGGGACGGGCCCGGGGGGACCCCCCTTGTCCCCCCTAGGAAGAAGCCGGATGGGGTGGCTTGCTGGGAACGGGAACTTAGGCATCGGGATGGGTTATGGGAAAAGGGATGGGAATGGGGGGAGCAATTTTGCTCCAATCCAATTGCCTGACTCTTCTTCAAGACTGATTGCTCAGCGAGGGCATCACACAGTGCCAATTGCCAAATGTGCGGTCCCTGCCACGGGTAACCGCTCACCCATAGGGTCCGATAAGTCTGCCCCAACCGTCGGAGACAGGAAGTACCCTATTTGGTGGCGACGGTCAGCCCCTCCTCCCCCCAACCCCCAGCTCTGCGGCCGATGCGTACTAACGTCCTCGATCGACGGTCCCGCACCAGGTACTCACGAATCACCAGTGAAGGTTTCCACTATACACGGGTACTTGCAACACCTGCTTTTCACGGTCTCCGGACACCGGAAGTTTGTATGTGCACGGTACCTAAACGGCCCGTTCGCAAGGTCCCTTCGTCAGGATAAGGGCCTATTCTTATGTCCTCCTCTTTGCCTACTCTGTCCCTCGTAGGAAGAAGAGTCTTCGGGCATTGCCTTGCATATGGCAGACGAGATCGGTCCGGGCCTACTAGCCGTTACTAGGCCAGGAGAGTTTCCCTGGTCGGTGTACTCACCTCACCTTTCCTCGTTTTCCCCATACGAGACACCAAGAAGATTGTGGTAGCTGGTCCCTGAGGCATACAGAAGATCAGTCTATAGGCCCCTCGCAGCAAGGTTACAGGGGGGCGCGACCCCCCCCCCCCCCCCCCGGCCTCATACGGACATTCAACATCTAGCCCCCATGACATTTGGTTACAGGGGTATGTCACTCCCCCTGACCACTTATAGCGATCAGGTCGCTGGCCCCGCCAAGTTTGCGGTTACCAGGGTCGCCAGTCCCCCCGCCCGTAGTGGTTTCCCGACCATCAATCGGTACTGCCAACTACAAACGACTGTACGCTGACATCACTTTCTACTTTGCAACTTGACTCTCCGGCCTCCTCTCCCGCTGGATTACAGGGGTGCGTTACATCCCCCGGCCAAAGAAAGTCATAGCTGATCGATCTCGACGCGCATTCCTATTTCAACCGCATTGCCAAGTGCCGGGTTGACTCCCGACCGCCCGACCTCACCGTAGGACCTGATTCCAGTTTACCAGGAACCTCCGCAGTGGCGGCCGTTTTGCACGCTTCCCGGGCAGGGGTTGTGCGGCCTCCACGATTCCTCAAGGAGGTCCTGTGGTATTACCGTACTTACACGCTCTGGCCCCTATGACATTAGGTTACAAAGGTTTGTCACAACCACCGGCCTGCAGACGAGGTCGCAAGTTCAACCGAACGAGCCCCAAGCTATGCTTACGGGGGTGTGCATGCCCTCGGCCCGGTAGTGGTTTATCCATTGCTTCAGCAATGGTACGCCAGCACTACGTGCGAACTGTACCGCTTGAGCGCAGTGATTACTTCGCAACATTGACCCGCTGGCTTCCTCTCACACTGGATTACAGGGGCGCGTTACCACCTCCAGCCTTTGGCCTCCTCCCACACTGGATTACAGGGGCTCGCTACTTCCCCTAGCCAAGAGAGTCATAGTTGCTCCACAAATACCATCTTTCGAAATACAAGGGATCCTCTGAGGAACTCCCAGTGGCTCTACACTCTCGCCCACAAGACTGAAGGTTACAAGGGCTCATCAAGTTCCCTCGGTCAGCAGACCAGTTCGCATTAAAGGCCCCTTCCATGCTCCGGTTACAGAGGTTCGCTACACCCCCGGCCTCATTGTGTGTACCCATGCTTCAGCGTGGCACGATAAAACGAACTGTACCGCATAAACCCCTATGACTTGGGTGTCAAGAGCTCGTCACCTCCCTCGGCTAGCAGATCGGTTCGTGTTTACAGGCCCCTTCCTAGCTGCGGTTACAGGGGCTCGCGACTCCCCCGGCCTCATAGTAGCGCTCACATTGCTTCAGCAACCGTGCGCCACTATAACACAAACTGTACCGTTTGAGTGCAGTTGCACTTCGCAACATTGACCCCCCGGCCTCCACCCACACTGGATTACAGGAACGCGTTGCCGCCCCCGGCCAAAGAGAACCATAGTTGATCCACAGAAATTTGCGCCGCAAATTTTGATCGTATCACCATTCCAAGCACCAACCTCGGTAGCTACACAGGCTGTCCGGGCCTGCTTCCGCATCACACATCGGTGTTCTTGGAGGGAACTTGCCCTCAGAGTGCCTTGGGAGTTGCTCAAGCTCCCATGGGCGTTGAATACCCAATACAGTAGCCTGGCACACCACTGACTCCTGCCATTGCGACGGACCAAAGCAGGACAGCCGAAACCGACCAACACAGCCGAGTCCGCCGGCGGGGGGGTTCACGTACAGGGCGACAGTAAGATTTGCCCCCTTTATTACGGATGTCATGTGTCAGGGCACCCCCCGAGAGGGGCTGCATGAAAACCCCCGAATAATGAAAGAAAAGAACAAAAGAACGAGAATTTTGAAGTGCGCGCCATGAACGCGCCAATCAGCAAGCGCCAGCGCCGACGCACCAAGGAATCCTGGGAAAAGGTGGCAGCACACTGTTCGGCCAATCAGGGGAGGCCACGCAGGGGACAAGGGGCCAGATGGCCATATAGGGACATAGCAGAGGCGAGAAGCCAATGGGGGTGCGCCACGGGAGAGCCCAGAAGGTATAAAAGCGGGGCGCACAAAGAAGAGGTGAGAGGCAAGAAACAGAAGACAACCAGGAGGCGGCCGCAGCACGTGCGCTTCAACGAACGAGCCAGGGGGACGCGGCCAGGCCATCGACCAAGCCATCTGATCCTGGGCGGGAGCGGGCCGACTGCGCATCGGCACCGTTATCCTCGGTGCACCACGAACCTGTCTTCGTGGTCCCAGCGGCATCGGTCGGGCACCAGCGGCCAGCGTCCACGGTCCGTCGACGTTCGTCTCGACGGCCCCGAAAGGCTACGTTTGTGCCGAGCCTACCTGAGACCTCCAGCGGCAGCGGCTAGCAGGGGGTAGCCACCGAGGAAGCGCGCCGCCGAAGGGATGACCGCGCGCATCGAACGCCGGCATCAAGGACATCCAGCGGGAGCGGCTACCAGGAAGTAGCCGCAGAGGAAACTTGAGGACGCGCGGAGCCCACGCCGTCCACGTAGTGACCGCGCGCATCGAACGCCGGCACCGAAGCGAGAGGAGGACGGCTACCACCGGGTCGCGGCCACGCAACGGGTGCGACACGTCAGCTCCGACGACAGCGGGGTAGGCCAGTCCAGGAGGGACATATTCGTAGGATACAACTAGGGAGTTGTAGTGAGAAAGAGATCAAGTAGGACTTGACGTAATGAGTGAATTTTGACTGAAGGTGTAGGACGTTATTGTAGAGACTTTTGAGTTTTGATTTGAATTGTATATTGAGCTGTGACGTTAGGGGTTTGTATTTGAGTTGTGTTTTGGGATAGTTAGAGATGTGGGTGTTTATCGTTTGTGTGTAGTTTAATCATTGAGTGCTTTGCGTGAGGGTTTTTTTGTGTGTACATTAAATGTGTGTTATGTCAAACTCACCAGCGGCCTCCCCGTGTCCATTGCTCCGAGCTGGTTAAGACCACCCCACCATCCATTCACGGGACAACGGACATCGAGTAAATGGAGCTTTCAATAGCTCCCCGGTACCACACGAAGTATAACCGGTTATACCCAATTGCAACAGTACAAAAATAGGGCCAACCGGCAAAGAGAATTTTGTCCACACGAAGGTGGAGAGAAATTAACGGGAAAGACTTTCTTGTGACCCACCGCCAGGGGGACGAGCCCGGGGAGTTCCCTCCTGTCCCCCCTAGGGAAAAGCCGGATAGGGTGGGTTACTGGGGACGGGAACTTGGACATCGGGATGGGTTATGGGAAAAAGGGTGGGAATGAGAGAAGCAATTTTGCTCCAATCCTTTTGTCTGACTCTCTTCCAAGACTGATTGCTCAGCGAGGGCATCAGACAGTGCCAATTGCCAAATGTGCGGTCCCTGCCACGGGTTACCGCTCACCCATAGGGTCCGATAACTGGGCCCCAACTGTCGGAGACAGGAAGTACCCTATTTAGTGGCGACGGCCAGGTCCCCCCCCCCGACCCCAGCTCTGCGGCCGATGCGTACTAACGTCCTCGACCAACTGTCCCGCACAAGGTACTCATGAATCACCAGTGAAGCTTTCCACTATACACGGGTACTTGCAACACCTGCTTTTCACGGTCTCCGGACACCGGAAGTTTGTATGCGAACGTGAACTGAAACCCATGTTGGCAAGCCAACACACGTTCGCAAGGGTCCCACTGGGTCTGCGAGCCCTTTTCTTATGTCCTCCTCTGTGCCTACTCTTTCGCTCAATGGAACAAGAGTCTTTTGGCATTGCCGTGGGTAGCTGCTCTGCAGAGGAGATCGGTCCGGGCCTACTAGCCGTTACTAAGCCAGGACAGTTTCCCCGGTCGTTGTTATAACCGCACCTTTCCTCGTTTTCCCCGTGCGGAACACCCAGTAGCTCGTGTTAGCACGTCCCGTGGTAGCCAGAGAAGATCAATCTATAGGCCCCTCACAGCAAGGTTACAGGGGGGCGCGACCCCCCCCCCCCGGCCTCATACGGACTGTACAACATCTGGCCCCCATGACATTTGGTTACAGGGGTATGTCACTCCCCCCGACTTATAGCGATCAGGTCGCTGGCCCCGCCAAAGCTTGCGGTTACAGGGGTCGCCAGTCCCCCGGCCTGCAACAGTTTCCCGAATTTACTCGGTATTCCCAATGCAACGACTGTGCGCTTGCGGCACTTGCTACTTTCGCAACTTGACTTCCGGGCCTCCACCCACGCTGGATTACAGGGGTTCGCCATTTTCCCCCAGCCAAAGAAAGTCATAGTTGATCGATCTCGACCGCTTTCCTGCTTCAATCGCATCACCAAGTGCCGGGTTGACACCCGACCGCCCGACCTCCGCGTAGGACCTGATTCCAGTTGTACCAGGAACCTCCGCAGTGGCGGCCGTTTTGCACGCTCCCAGGGCAGGGATTGTGCGGCCTCCCCGATTCCTCGAGGAGGTCTCGTGGAATTACCGTACTTCCACGCTCTGGCCCCTATGACATTAGGTTACAAGGGTTTGTCACAACCCCCGGCCTGCAGACCAGTTCGCAAGTTCAACAGAACGAGCCCCAAGCTATGGTTACAGGGGTGTGCACGCCCCCGGCTCGGTAGTGGTCTACCCATTGCTTCAGCAATGGTACGCCAACACTACGTGCGAACTGTACCGCTTGAGCGCAGTGATTACGTTGCAACATTGACCCGCTGGCTTCCTCTCACGCTGGATTACAGGGGCGCGTTACCACCCCCAGCCTTTGGCCTCCTCCCACACTGGATTACAGGGGCTCGCTACTTCCCCTAGCCAAGAGAGTCATAGTTGCTCCACAAATACCATCTTTCGGGATACAAGGGATCCTCTGAGGAACTCCCTGTGGCTCTGCACTCTCGCCCCCAAGACTGAAGGTTACAAGGGCTCATCAAGTTCCCTCGGTCAGCAGACCAGTTCGCATTAAAGGCCCCTTCCATGCTCCGGTTACAGAGGTTCGCTACACCCCCGGCCTCATTGTGTGTACCCATGCTTCAGCATGGCACGATAAAACGAACTGTACCGCATGTACCCCTATGACTTGGGTTACAAGGGCTCGTCACCTCCCTCGGCGAGCAGATCGGTTCGTGTTTATAGGCCCCTTCCTAGCTGCGGTTACAGGGGCTCGCCACTCCCCCGGCCTCATAGCAGCGCTCACATTGCTTCAGCAACCGTGCGCCACTATAACACAAACTGTACCGCTTTGGTGCAGTTGCACTTCGCAACATTGACCCCCCGGCCTCCACCACACTGGATTACAGGGGCGCGTTACCACCCCCGGCCAAAGAGAATCATAGTTGATCCACAGAAATTTGCGACCGCAAATTTTGTTCGAATTACCATTCCAAGCACCAACCTCGGTAGCCACCCAGGCTGTCCGGGCCTGCGTCCGCATCACGCATCGGTGTTCTTGGAAGGCACTTGCCCTCAGAGTGCCTGGGAGTTGCTTAAGCTCCCATGGGCGTTGAATACCCAATACAGTGGGCCTGGCACACCACTGACTCCTGCCATTGCGACGGACCAAAGCAGGACAGCCGAAACCGACGGACACAGCCCAGTCCGCCGGCAGGGGGGGCAACGAGCAGGCCGGCAGTAAGATTTCCGCCCCCCTTATTACGGACAGAGAGAAAGCGTTTACCGCTGGGCTTGTCGGCGTAGTCGTGCAACCCAGCTGTACTTCACATCGGACCTCAACAGCGTACCACACGCTGACAAACGGGTTGACTGAACGTCTCAACAAAACAATAGCGGATATGCTGAGTATGTACATCGACGCCGAGCACAAGCGCTCGGATGCTGTATTGCAATACGTCACATTCGCTTACAATACGGCTGAACAAGACACGACCCGGATGACACCGTTCTTCCTTCTTTATGGGTGACCCGTGACCACTATGTTGGACGCAATACTGCTTCACGAGACGAGCATCGACAATTTGCTGCTAAATGAGTTTACAGAACGAGTGGTAGAGGCCAGTCAACTGGCGCGCTTACGAACAAGGCAGCAACAGCGCTAAGGCTGGCACCGTTACAACCTCCGTCACAGGACTGCCGTTTTCAAACGTGGCGAACGAGTCTGACTATAGGCTCCTGTTCGACGTCAAGGACTCTCTGAAAAGCTCCTCAAACGCTACTTTGGTCCTTATAGAGTTTTCCGCAAACTTAGCGACGTAACAGGCGAGGGTGCGGACAACCGAATCGTTTCTCAACGCCGGCGTAACCACCGCCCTGACGTGGTTCATGTCGTGCGTATAAATCTCTACCTCACACGTTGAGGGATAGTGCCGCAAGCACATTCATTTTTTTTCAGAGCTTTGCACGCATCGGGACGATGCTCTCTCAGCGGGGGGGGGGGGGGGGGGGGGGGCGGCGGCAAATGTCACGTGGATATTTGTCAAGTCGCGATCTCCTGCTTGCGGTGTGTGTAATCGCCCCTGCTTGCGGTGTGTGAGATCGCCGGCAGAGTTGAATCCCCAGTGAGTGATACGTTCCATGGTTCTTAGCCAGCCAGGTAATCGAAGACGACGACGTAAATGTGTGGGTCCACCGCTCGCGGGCCAGACTGATTCAGCGATCTTCGCTGAGACTCCCGTGCTGCCTGTACTCGTCGGTGTAGCGCTGCGCCTAATAAATAAGTACATCGCCATCTTGCTGTCTACACCTCCGTCTACTAAGACGCAACAATATCATTTAAATTCTATTTCTGGATTATGCTGTTTTAAAAATAAACTCTTCACATGTAGTTTTATTGGGATTTAAAAAAGATACCCCTAACATACTGACGCATAAAACCTACAAAAATTGCAGATAAAATTTCTCAACAGAAAAAAATATTTACCTTAATGCGCTGATAGTTATCTATGCTCGATGAACCGTATACACATTTCTGGATAAACACTCATTATTGAGTTGGGAATTTATGTAAGTAGATAAATCTACAAAGAAAGGTGCACTTACCTAGGCAGCGGTTCAAGCATTGGCCTTCTGTTTCGAAGTTGTTTCGATTGCCACCGCAGCCTCCGTACACAAATTGAAGACATTTGTTTAGTGGTGGGTAAAAGTACCACCTTGGAATACTAGCTCGGCAGTTCCCAGAATCCGGGCCAAACCGGCACATGTAAGGGAGACGCCGTCCTGAAAAAAATGTGCCACGTGGGTTTTGTAAGAAGGCATTGCGATATCTTTGTATAAGACACGACATACGAATACAGTGGCAATAAAAAGATAATTAACAGACAAACATCCCGTGTTACTCGGTACATTATTTAAAAGTGCAACTTAGGTGCCACGATGTGACACATCACGGCGGCTACATAGGCAAGGCAAATTTGTGTCCAAAAACGAACCGGGCGCAGCGAATGTACGGTGAACATAGCACGTGTGGTAAAGTCTGGTGAAGGTTACTTCAAGACACTGGAAAGGACCGCACAGCGGTGCTGTAATTTTCAGCGACTGACGCATCGATATTATATTTAAATATTTGTTTATTTCCATTGATTGATGGCTTGATGAACAGAAATTCTTAGTACAACAAATTCATTAAGTAACGGCTGTTTCATTACTTTGTGAATACCACTCTTCAGTTTCATTCTACACTTGTGACTGATTCACATTACGGCGAGGTTGATCGATCGATTAATAAACTACCGGTAGTACCAGGTTTTGCCCAACAGTGCCAGTGTAAGAACGAATTTATTATTGTGACTGAATCGTCCGGTGCGTAATTTGCCTCCCACATATTGCCGCGAACCATGCATTGGGTTTGTTTATGTGTTTTGGTTTTGCCGACCAGCTGCGCCTGGCTGTGTTCTCTGTGTTACCCCTGTTCCATGTGAAGCGAGTGTTCCGAAAGAAGCGTGTGTCATTCTTTATGCAGCACGTGTTATCTTCTTTGATAGGAAGAGACTTTCGAACTAACATCACCAGCCTAGCAAAATCTCCTTCGATTTACAGTTTTCTGGATGCAATTTGACACTTCGCGAAGAACTCGCGCCAAGAGATAAATGCTGGCAGAGCAGACGCCGTAGTATTAGCTTGGCCGTCACTCGGCTGCGCACGTCACTTTGTTGACTGCTGCTTTGCCGCGTCTGTATTATTTTAGTTGTTAAGGGAGCACAAGTGCGCCCCAATAAACTATTTTTTCCTCCAAGACAACTCTGTTATCATTGGCTAGGCTTTGTGACATCTGGAAGAGGTGCGGCGTACAGGCACCCTTAACCCTCTGCAAGTCGCCAAACGAGGCCCACTCGTACCAGCCGCCGACAGCGAGGCCTAACTCCCGAGCTCGGTATAGTACAGGGGAAAGTGAAGAATGAAGACGCCGCGACCAGAAACATGGTCAATCAAGGCGATCCTCCTGTCGCTCGGCTGCAACCTGGGGAGCCCCCATCATTCCGAGGATCCCCTGGTGAAGACCAGGAAGAATGAATGGAGAAGCTGTAGCGCATTCGACTTCTCAACCGGTGAGATGACGAAAAAACCCCGAGGTAAGTATGTTTTCCCTCGAACCCAATGCGGGAGTCTGATTCGAAAATCACCAGACCTCGCTAACATTATGAAGCATGTTGAAGACAAAATTTTTGAAAACATTTACAACTGTCGTGAGTAAGGAACCCACTCAGCTATTATTGCAGACGCGAATCCAACCCCTCAACGAATATACTGTTGCGACGAGCTGACCAAGAAATGGGTGAAGAGAAGAAGCTGCGCTTTCTGATGCGGGGCGTTAATAAAGTGCTGTTCACCGGACTTATCAGCAACCCCTCAAGTATAACGGCTCAATTCATGACCGAAGCTTCCATGATCGAGAGGACGCTCGACATACGCTTGAGGAAGTACGATCGACCACCCAACGAGTGTTTAGTGAAGCCTGTCAATGCCCCCGGATTTGCGACGGTAGACTTATGGGAAACAATAAGCGCCGTCGTTCACGAAGAGCTGCGGAAACATCTCCAGACGACGCCACAACCCCTAGTCTTTGTCACAACCCTAGTCATAACCCCACAACCCCTTTCTTTGACTGACGTGATCCGTGAAGAAGTTAAATACGGTTCGGGGACTTCTACGCCATCCGAAGCACTCCATGAGCCAGAAGCTATGACCTACTCCGCTGCTGTTCGCAGACCCCGCCCGGCTCCAGCACGTCGTCAAGAGGCCGCACTGCCCACTGTCGCCCACCCGTTCAGACCAGACGCCGAGGAAGACAGACAGTGGCGTAACTACATAGGATGGCGCCCGGGGCAAATATATTTTTGCGCCCCCATGATAATAATGATAGTAATTATTACCATATTATTATTATTATTATTATTATTATTATTATTGTCGCCATCTATGATGAAAGAAGGCCATCTTGCTGTTTTGTGAAAGCCAATGAGTGATTTTTTCGTTGATTGTTCGCTACAGTGGACTATAGCCGTCCACATATAGAAGTCCACAAGGTTCGAAATAAAAGTGAAAGAAGAAATGGAACCTGTCGGTCACCGGTTCTCATCTAGCTTTACATAAAATAGGACCATGAAATGTATTGCTAAAATGATTTATTGCAAACTTCATATCTACACACTATGCCCACATTTTTTATTAATAGTGATGATGTGTTAAAATACTCATCCCGGCAATCCCTGTTGTCTCCTCCTCGTCGCATATCACTGCCGTTTGTGACACCGGTGCTGATGATCATCGTCAGCAAGTTGCCAAGAAAAACAATTGGCTCCAATCCACGCTGTGGAGGTGGTTGGGAAGCAAAGCCTTAAAGGACACCCACAACAACTGCCCATGCGACGTCACTTGGATTCACACACGTGGCTCTACAAAGAGTGAAACGAGATTCTGTTCTCTCTCGGAACAGCACGAAGGGATGAGGACGAGGCGTAGACGGGACACAGCGCAGACTAACAGATGTTTTTTGCACAGAATTACTTAACTACAGAATTCTGTTGCAACAAATGAGAAAAAGAGGGAAGAGGAAGATATAGAGGGAAGAGGGAAGATGGAGTGGGAAGATGTATTTAAGTAATTTTGGGCAATAAACATCTGTTAGTCTGCTGTGTCCCGCCTACGCCTCGTCCTTGTCTCTTTCTGCTGTTCCGAGAATGCTATACCAACACGCCGAAGCTTATACCAGAGTCCTTCAATGCGGCTCTGGTCATGAAACTCCCGGCCAAGTTTCGTGCGGGGACAAAGTATACCGCGAGGGGCGCCACCGCAGATCGGAGGGCATCGGGCGGCCGCCGCTGATCTGCAGCCAGACCGGCAGGCAGGAACGCAGTAGCAGCATGCCCGTTCGCACCAAAATTTTTTGCCACTTACAAAATGATAAATCCATTTGAGCGGCCCACGACACGTCACGCGTAAGCGCATTGCTGATAAGGCGGCGAGCGTCTGTTTTCTATCTTACTCCGTGGTCCGTTCCTTGCCAAACGCGCTCTGACCACACCCCCGGCTGCCCTCCGATTAACACCAGCGCCGCGGCGCGGTCCCTGGGCAGCGTACGAAGCTTTCCCATAGCGTGACGGCGAAGTTTCATGACCAGAAAGGCATTGAAGGACTCTGCTTATACCTTAGTCTAAGATATTTTGCCAGCCGTTACCTAAAATTCCTCGGGCGGCGTCACGAATCAGCAGCGTCGGCCATGGCCGGGCGTCCTTCGCCGCTGTAGCCGCCATGAGTCCGCGAAAGAAAACGGTGAGGAGAATCTTTCGAAGGGTGAGACAGCGCAACCTAGCCATCCTGATGTGCTAGCTCGGGCTGCGGCATGAAATAGAACCGTTGCGGCAGGAAATGGAACGAAACCGCGCAACGCCTCCCACTGAGCATTCGCGGCGTGTATTTGTTTTTGATGGAACACGACCACAATGGTTTGCTGTGAAATATAAAAGAGGATCCCTAAAATCTGCTGCAAGTGGTTCACCTGGCGTTTTAAGGATACCTGCATAGGATGAATGTAATGGTAAGGGTACAAATTTTAGGAGCGCCACCACCCCACCGCCAGCTCCTGGAATACAAACGAAAACAGAAAGAGCACATGCATAGATGCAGCACGCACACATACTGGATATCAAATGGGGTTGCCTCCTGGACTCCGTACCTAATTATTCACACATCGGTGGCGCCGCTTCGTGACAAGGAAAGCAGAAAGGAAAGAAACTGCTTGAACAGCCACATTGCAGCAAAAGAATAGGGCTGAGGAAGACAAGGACGGACAGAGGGGGTCATATACGCGGCCCTATGCCGGAAGGTGCGTGGGGCGCTAGCGCCCCGTGTGCGTCCCCCGACTTAATTGCGCCCCATGTGTGACCCCCTCTTGTCGTCCTTGTCTTCCTCAACACTATTCTTTTGCTGCAATGCCGTGCCAACAAGCCCAAACTGGCGCTCTCTTCAACAGCATTTTGCGGCAGTGCCGCCCCGCTGCGGTGACATACGGTAACCGGTGCCACGTTTTTCCCTCGGGCACATGTTGGGAGGACTCGGCTCGGCGCCCCCTCCCAAGTGGTGCCCGGGGCACTTGTACCCCCCCCCCCCTTAGTTACGCCACTGAAGACAGATGTATGGCCAACTCACGATAATCGTGCGTTGTGCTACCACTGCGGAGAGGCCGACCACATCTACCGTCACTGGCCATACAAGAGACCCGGACTATGTGGTTTCTCCGTCGAAGCACCCTCGCCCGCTTTCTGGTCAACGACCTGGTGAGATCGACGACTGTCTAGCTCAAACCAGCCGTGGCCCAGCCCGTTTCAACCGCTCCCCGTCGCCTTACCCATACCAGCCGCCGAACCGCCGTAGCAATGCTGACTTCGGACATGGACCGTCCTCCTGCCCACTGTAGGGAAACTAAAAGCAGCAATTTCCGGGGGGGGGGGGATTTGCATAATGACAGAACACACAAAATCCTCCAACGACGCAAAGACGCACCGAACACTTGTTTTCACGACGTGCCATCAGCCAGACGATCCGATATAACCCTGACGTGACCCCGAACACGAGACAGACACACGGTGCGACGCGTACCCGACATAGGCGAGCCTGCTGGTGGGAAGACGACGACAATGACGCATAGTTCCCGACCTTCAACACGGGCAAGCCTTGATACGACGCCCCGACGAACCCAGAACTAGAGGCAGGTGACGTCCGACGGCGGCTTTGATGCAGTTGCCCTTACAGGCAACGCAGCCGACTACTCGGTTCTGAGCGGATCATTCGCATCTAAGCTGGGAAAGTTACGACCAGATGGGACGGCCCACACATACGCAGAGCAAGTGGCCATCTTCTAACGCCAAGTGATACCTGCACATGGCGCGTCCCCATAAACGGAACGACGTACCCTGCTGAGTTCACATTTTGCCTAACTGCTCGCCCGACGTAATTCTCAGAATGAAGTTTTAGGTGCAATGCACTTTTTAACGACCCTGAACCTGCGTCCACCGGCGATGTCCGCGCACGTGGATGGGCGCGCGCATCCTGGCCGCTGACATGGCACATACCCACTGGGGGAATTGGCCAAGAATCTCCTCGTCTTCCTTGGCAACGGGGGGAGATGGGCGCGCGCTTCCTGGCCGCTGACATGGCACCTACCCACGTGGGGGACTGGCCAAGAATCGGGCGTGGAAAGGGCTAATGCTGATGCACCTGCTTAAAGGAGTACTGGAAATTTCAAAGCTGAGATCCGCTCTAAGCAATCAAGTACAACGACAACACAATAGATGCTTGAATAAATGCATCTTTTTTTCTTTGTATTGTGTGTGTGTGCGTGATCGCTCTTTCGCGAACATTACCGAACCGCGAAATACAACCGTGCATCGCACTTTCACATTCTTCCCCTCGGGGAAATGCGGGGATTTTTGACGGACAAGGGGCATAATTGATCTGCAGACCAAGTCGGCAACTTTTTCCTCCGATCACTTTATAACGCCGCACCGAACCCCGAACACTGTGCTGCTGTAAGGATCGCCGATGATCATGTCCCCCGGACACTCCGCAAAAGCTTGATCAGTGTGAACTGTCAAGATGCTGCTTCTGATGTTGACGCTATCGTATAGAGTGGCCAAAGGTTACTTCTCGACCGCGGTGTATCTGTCGCAAGAGGCATTGCGCGCTTTAAGAAACGCCAATCCCGCGTTTTTGTCACTAAGTTCACCGAGGAGCACCAGCGTTTACGCAAATGCGCTGCAAGTGCACTCCTCGAAGAAACGCAAGAAGCAAGTGACGTGATCGGGGCCACACACTAAACAAGCGCTGTAAAGAAACAAACACAGGACGAGACATAGACAGGACAAGGTCGCCGACGCTCACGCGAAGAAACCTGCAAGTTTTCGAATCCCTTCGACGTCAATCGGGCGCTACCACGAGAGGAACGGAACAAAATATTGCCTTTGCTGCGCCGCTACAGCGACTGTTTCTCGTCGAACGCAAAATTATGTTAGACACCTCCAGCAAAGCACCAAATTATAACCGAACATAGAGCACGACCTACGCGACAGTCACCATACCGCGTGTCTTCACACGAGCAGGAAGCCGCACACAAGTGGAAGACATGCTCAGCGACGACATTATACAGCCATCAAAAAGCACCTAGGCTGGGCTGCACCGGTTGTACTCGTCAAGAAAAAAGACGGCACATTAAGTTTTGCATTGACTACCGGTGACTGAACAAAATCACCAAAAAGCACGTGTGCCCCTTGCCACGAATCAAAGCCGCCATCCGCCACCTCTGCCACCCGAAGTACTTCTCACCGATAGGGCTAAGACAGGCTACTGGCACATAGAACTTGACGAGAGAGACCTGAAGAAGAGCGCATTCAGATCCGTGGATGGTCTTTACGAGTTCAAGGAGATGCCGTACTTTCGGGGTCGTTTCGGTGGATCGATTTTTCTGGCTTCCACGTGTTGTATTTTCCGTGGCGCTGTCGGTGCAGTCCGGTCTCCACGATGTAACCTTCGATTTTACTGTTTTCGGGGCAACTGCGCGCTCGCATGTCGGCTGCCTAGTACTACATATTACCTGTGCCTCTTCGTTGGTAATGACTTCTTCAACTTTTGTGTTGGCGCTTGCGTTCTTACGAGTGCTCGGATGGGCCTTAGGGTTTTCGATTTCCGGCGATGAGCAACAGTAGCTCTTCCGCCGCTGTTCAGTAGATGCTTCGAAGTCGAAATACCTCCGTCTGCCAATCGACAGACATATGAAACTACCGAACCTGCATGGCGGAGATTCGAGCATCCTCTGGACTGTCCAACCTAGAACTGTCTCCACCGCTGTCAGCTTTCGTTGATTCTGTCCACCCTGCCCGTGGCCACCTTCCAGTACGCGTCTGAACCAACCAGTACACTGATTTCATTTACCTTCCGAATACTCGGCTGGAAGGCGTCGGCTATGTCATGCCGATTTTCTGTAAGGGCTTCCATGGTCGCGGTGTCGAGTTCCAGAGTCGTAAGGGAGCAAATCGAAGGAACTTCTATAGCTTCTAACATGAACGGCTTTCCACGAGCCTGCCTACGTAGCGTCACCTGTACTCACCGGCACGGTAGAACATTGGGTGAATGCGCACTGCTGAACGTTACTAAGGACAGGTCTTCCGTACCGACAGCCGTGAATTTCAGGGCCCTAGCCGTATCATGGCGAATGAAGGTGCGTTAGCTTCCGGTGTCTAGAAGTACTCGCACTAAAAGTTGTCGATCACTCTCTGCCCAGGCTCGAGCCGTCGGCAGTGGTACTGGAGTTGCTCCGGAGTGCCCGCTCGAAGCCGTGACCACTATTGGCGGTGCCCCTTGTCAAGCTTGTACCTGCGGGGTTGATCTATGCGTGGTGTAGTCAGCCGGCCGGAGCACGTCACAAAGCACGGTAAAGTGACGTCCGTTCCAGCTGCTCGTCAGTTTGCGTGGCGCTCTGCACTGACGAGGCACATGGTTGTGTCTGCCGCATCGGAAGCAGTAGCGAGCGTTACGCAATAGCATCCTCTTCTCAGCCGCCGACAGGTTGACCAGACAATCCGCTTCCTTGTGACCGCGGCTGTCACACAAGGGACACGCCATGTGCCTTGTGTGACTCGGGCTCTGAGTCGGCTCTGAGGCAATGCCAACGCTGAGGGAACGGGTGTCTCCGATTGTCATGGGGGGTTCAAGACGGTGTTCTGGGCGGACCGACGAACTGTGGTTGATAGAGGTCGCCCTTGTCTTCCTTCCTCACAAATTTCGATTTGAATTGTTAGGAATCCTATCAGAACTTTCACCTGGCCAGGTCCTTGCTGCCGCGTCGCGGATTCGTCCGTTAGCACTTTGTCAGTCTCCTTAAGCCTCTGCCGGTACATTAGAGTTAGGTCATCCGGCAGGCATCGGAGGAGCACATGGTTCAGGACTACGGCGTATTGCTCTCGCGGAATTCCCACGGCTTCCAGGGCGCTGACGCGGAATTGTACAATGTCGTACATTTCGCGCAGCCTCTCGACATCCATTGAGCTTCGTATCGGCATCGATGCCATGTGTTGGTTAATGTGCTCGTTGATGAGCAAGTCTCGTCGGCCGAACCGCTGAAATGAGGTCTTCACCGCGAGGTCGGAGTTCGCGTCAGCAAGCCGGATTCTCTCAATGGCTTGTTTGGCGTCGCCGATCACGTTCGTCAATAAGCACTTAAACCTCTCTATCTTCGGCAGCTTGGTATGTTCATGAATCTTCACATTAAAATGATCCCAAAACGCTTGCCAATAGTGCAGATTTCCCGAGAACACTGGTATCTGGAGCTTGGGAAGCGTAACCATCCGATGACGTGACTCATGCGTGTGCCCGCCTGACGCACCCACGGGATCAATAACTGGAGCGGCTTTCGCTCCGCTGGCGATGGAAACCGTCGCGCTGCGCACTTGCTGGGTGTTTCGTAGGAGGAAGCGTGCTCGAGAGACGGCTTAATATATCTTGCGGCTACACTCTGTCGCTCCTTCGAGCTCCTGCTCCAGCCCGTCGTCATCCGTGGCATCGGCGATTTACTCGTTGAGGGAGGTGAGCTCAGGCTCTCGCTGTACGATGTACTCGACGTTGAGCTCAGGGTTACCGCATCGAGAGAGGACTGCTGCAACAAGTCATTCAGCTGGGTGAGAGCTCGCGTTACGCCACCCCTGACGATGCCACGAGTCTTCCGAAGGCGATCGATCGACGAAGCCATGCGGGTGGTGCTCCAAAAGGTGATTTCCCGGGTACATCGGCACCAAAGATGCCGCGGAAGCTACCACTAGTCCAAGCCCCAGAGCCCTGTACAGAGCAAACCATACTTTTTTAATCGATGTAATCGAACACAACTAGCGATCATGATCATGGCGTGTCGTTACGCCCGCTTCGTCGTCGTCTTCTTTTTCTACGGAGATAAAATCCCGCTGAGCAGACGCCGCGGCATTCAATTCAACGTCCCTCGCCTGCGCAGTTCAGTTTGTTGACTGCTGCTTTGCCGCCTCTGTATTCTTTGAGTTGTTAAGGAAACAAGAGTTCGCTCCAATAAACTTGTTTTCTTTCAAGACAACTACGTCATGTTTGGCTTTGTGACAATATGTTCACCGGATGAAGTATTTTTTGGGACAAACCAGGAAATATTCTTGTGAACACAAGTATTCTCTAAACAAAGCGCAAAAAAGACATATATGCACAAGTCAGCGACATAGTGAATAAGTTTCGATAAACAATAAATTTTTCCTTTTGCACAGCAAGCGCTTTCAGATATTCCACACTGGCTCAATGACGTACGGCGGCCGTACACGCAAGTAAAAATAATTTAGCAGTTCCACTCATAGTAGAAGCTGTCAAGTGCGGAGCAGTGATTCACCAAAGGGACTATATTGCTCTCTCTTGAGTAGTGTCAGTATCAGACTTGCGTTGATGCCGACAGCAGTTCAGAAAAGGCGCTGTTGGAACTTCTTCCTCGTCTACGCGGTGGCAGACGACGCTGCATCATCAGTCTCATCAGCACCACCCGAGCGGTGGCACGCGATGGCGCTCCACGCGCACCAGTTCTATTAAAACCCCCATTATCATCACACCTGCGCTCTCCGCTCTCTCTCGACGGCTTGGCAGCCGGAGGACCTCGAAGTCCATTACAGGCGTCATGTACCTAAAAACCCTATAAAGAGGCACTTGATTGATTTTTAATTAATTTGGGGCAAGTAATGCATTAATTCATAATGGCCAACTTTCTCACGAACTAGTTACTTGGAAGTTTTAAAGTAAAGCTGTGCTAGCCTAGTCGATCCGACCTGCGCTGTCGCCAGCAATCTGACCATTTGACCCCAGCTGCGCCGTAGCCTTGGCAACGCATCAGGTGGCTTGCCGTGCCGAGCTCCTCCACAGTCGCATGTGCTACCCGCCACCGGCGTCTTGGTGCATGCAGTCCCCGCAGCAGGGTTGCCGCCTGACCACGTGACGCTTGCGTAGTCAGTGCCACCTTGGGCAATGATGAGAGCGAGACCGGGCCATCTTTGAGCGTTGCGTAAGAGAGGGAGGCTTTGAGCCGTCGTCGGCAAGCGGCGTATGACCACACCGCGGATGTCGCCCAGCCAGCTGTTTCATTGGAGAGGGTTTGGAATGCCAAACGCACGGAGCTGGCGTCGGAGCGAACTTTTCGGCTAGCAACACGCTGCAAAAGGGATTACATGCGTAGACAAAAACAAGCCTTGGACGTATGGTATAATAACTACAGCTAAATCAAAGTTAATAAAGGGAAACCAAGACAGGCTAAACTAAGCGTTTGCTTTGCATATCCTGGGTTAGCTGTGCTAAGCCGTAGCCATTTGTTTTTTACTTTGTAATATTGTTTTAAAAGTATGTGTCTTTGTTGAGTTCCTCCTCTATGATAAAGATGGACTGCTAAAATTTTAAAGCTCGACTTACAGCGCTCTTGGCTGGGTGCGATATAGGCCTACTGCGGTAAATCCCGATAGAGAACCAGATTTTTTCTAATATAAGTAAAAAATACGAATGTGTAAAAACTGTTTTACGGAAGTTTTTAGTTGCAGCCGTATAATCTGGAGATTCTGGATTCTTCGCAAATTACCTCTTCTGACAGATTTTTCAAGAATTATACCGCCCGTTAACGTATTCAGTTCGTTCAGTTTATACATGCAGCTCATAAAATTGCCGCAAAATTAATTTCGAGATTTTGCTCCAAGATTTATTGATTGTAGGGCTTCACGCGCCGACGCAACGCAGGTGATGAGGTGCGCCGTAGTGGAGGGCTCCCAATTAATTTTGACCATCTGGGGATCTTTAACGTGCGCCGAAATCTCGTACACACGGGCGTTTTTGCTTTTTGCCTCCATCAGAAAAGCGGCAGCGGCGGCCGGGAGTCGTGACTTCGTGCTCAGCAGCGCAACGCCATAGCCACTGAGCCACCATGGCGGGTATTTTGCCCCAAGGAGCTCATCAAAAGGTGGGATGGGTTTCTTAAATTACATCCCTCGCGAAGTAGAATTTACTGTGATTTTCCCGTGTAGCATAGCTCTCGACGTCAGTGGGTATTTTTTACAATCACACGTCTCCTGCAGGAGCCTATGTCGCGGTTTAAAATCTGTGACTTATGGGTGTCCTCCCCGCCTACCAGATGATACTTCTTATGAGTAGGTATTCCTTTGAGCACAGCAGTTCGCACGATTTGTTTCGGGGTTTTTACAAAAGAACGAGTTCAACCTGTTTCCTAAAACTACATGCCTCCGGTAGAAGACCATGTACTGACCGCAGGTAGGTGTATTTATCTGTGTATAACTCCCCGGCGAAGTACCTTATTATGACAAGGAAGAGATAATTCAAGAAGTGTTACACCCATTTGTGTAATAGCTGTGTACAACCGCAGGCATTTAATAAAATTCACTGAAAAGGGCTTGGTCCATATACTTATACCAGTTATACATGCGCATTCATTTGCACAGACGGGCAACAGCATTACTTTTAGCTCTTAAAAAGCAAACTTTACTATTACAACCCATTTTTAGTATGAACAAAAAACCATGCTTTCATTGAACGTGGAGTCTTGTTAATTGGAATCTGCATACCTGTAGCACCTCAGACATATACGCGATTCTTGTTAGCGAAATAAATATTAGCCTGGCTGTGTGGTGGTATTTTTCCAGCTGAATGCAAGAGGGTTAGTGCTACGCAGCGATGTGCGCTTAAAACAGCTGCCGAATTTTAAAATATTGTCCCGGGACTGGATAATCCCTGCTTAGCGGTGGCACACCACCAAGGATGATGACGACGAAGAACTCTGTGCCCGGCGCAGCCAGGTCGGACTCGGGTATGGGTGGATGTAAATATTGATTGGTTGATTGATTGTAGGGTTTAACGCGCCGACGCAACGAAGGCGATGAGGCGCGCGTAGTGGAGGGCTCCGGATTAATTTTGACCACCTGGGGATCTTAACGTGCGCAGAAATCTCGTACACACGGGCGTTTTTGCTTTTCGCCTCCATGAGAAAAGCGGCCGCCGCGGCCGGGAGCGAACCCGCGTCCTCGTGCTCAGCAGCGCAACGCCTTCGCCACTGAGCCACCGCGGCGGGTGGTTGATGTAAATAGTTCTTCACAATTATGTAAATACAGTGCTTCATCGCTACATGGTCCCTGTCATCTGCCGCGACGTTGCAATATTGTTTTTATTAAATTGACACTGCTTCAAGTGCAATTGAATGATCATAACACGCCTATGGTACATTCTTTCCTCAAAATTCCTTCCTCTTTCCTCGTTGAAAAAAGTGTCAAAGCTGTACAGTTAAACCTGGGTGTACCAAAGCTCTTTGCAACGAATTCCTGGATTTAACAAAGTTTTTATTTTCCCCATTTTCACCTCCATTGAAGCCCATGTGTTTGCGCCATCTATGTAACAACGAATTGCGACGGTTAATCTTGATGTAACGCATTCTCTACGCTGATGAGCCACGTTTTTTTTTTGCACTTTTTTTTTTAAAATCGGCTTCCGAAATGCACTCCTTTAGCTAATTTTGCCGCGCCGCAATCTCCCTTGCGTTTCCACCTGCAAGTGCAGTGTCGGTTCGGTGATTAGCCTGCATATCGGCGCCTAGTCTCGCGTCTCCACTGATTTCTTTGGTGTCGGTTCTTCGGTGATGAGTTATGCCGCAAAAAAAGGAAAAGTTTTGCCTTTTCAAGCCAAGCTCAATATTCTAGAGGCCGTCTCCGCCGGCGAGAAAGGAGAACGTCTCCGCCCGGTGCAGTGCCCCAGCTAACATCCCCTCAACAATTTTGAGTGCGGAAAAAAGCATCAGTTTGGCGAAAAGGCGCCATTTCAGCGCTTAAGTTTGGTTCTTAAAACGGAAACGCGTTAAGGCACCGAAAACTATAGAAAAGCAGATTTGGTGCTTAAGTTGCGTTTGTGAAAATCGTTTCGTTTCAGCTTCATTCACTCGAGCTTCAACTGGAAACCCGGATGTAACAAAAAAATGGTAATTTTTGTAAATTTTGGTATATCCAGATTTGGCTGTATAACGGAGGGCGTTATTATAAATCCTTTGTTTTATAAAGATATAGAAGTTACATCAGTTATTTTGTTCCATCATCTTCTTCAGTTTTCTATATGATATTTTCTCCCGATAAAAACAAACAACGTAGGGAAAAAATCTCAGCCGGAAAAACGTAAGGGATAAAAATACATTTTAGTGTAGGTTGTTGTGCGTGTGCTTTGCCGTAACAGAACGAAGACACATTTCTGATAGACAAGTATCAAAATTGGAAAGGTTTAACTACAAATGATATTTGTAATCTAGAAAAGATATTTTGACTTGCCGAAGCCTCCTCGGCCTGGCCGGGGTCGTACTAGATGCATTTGACCTGAAACAAAATGACGTGTAGATCAGAACCATAAAACGTGCCTTTGAGTACCGACCTTAAACACAACGAGCAATCCTTACTATAACGTACAAAAATCAGCCGCTGGCCTACTTTTCTAACAACTTGCGGTATTTACTGTAAAGAAATGATTTTTGTGTCCGCATAAGGACCGTGCAGTTTTCCGCGTGTGTTTATGAAATGGCTTCTTGCATCGCCACGCAGTTTTATGTCGATTATTTTGCTAAACAGCCTCTGTTTATGTTAAAAATAACGAGTGATTTGAGATACAAATACGCGGGTTCAGTAATATCATGGGTGTAACATTAACGCTGTCAAGCAACACTTTTTGCTGTTTTCAGATCGTTTATGACAATGGTGTGTAGAATTACAAACACAGCAGAAATACTATCTTCGCATAGAACGATGGCATGGAAAGCTGTAATTCGGTATCGGTTGTTATCGGTTTTTTACGAGAAGCTGCGAGGAAGACTTCTCCTTACAAAACATTATGTTGCCTTTGCAGATCAAATGATAGGTCCTTTAACATAAAACCGCCAAGCTCCACCTAATGCAGTCCGGCTTCAAATGACTTCCATGCCTGAGCATAATGTTCCCTTTGCAGACACTGATCATGCTGTAAAGCAAACTAATAACCTCACTTCTAACAGACCCTGGTTGGCTTGTAACTTGCACTGCAGAGTCCGTTTGCTAAGGTTAGTGCCGACTGTTCTTATGGGGCGGGTATGTTTTTTGTTTGACATGAAATAATTCTGTCAATATGTCCTGTACGGGTTTCATTTTCAGCACTAGTAAAATAAAAGAAACGTTTTCTCTATCTTGCCGCTGACTGAATATATTGCAAATTTGAAATTACAAATCTACTAAAGTGAATTAAGATTCTCTAAATATCACACATCCCCATATAATTTGTGATCCGAAGAAACAATGTTCGTACCCACGACAGCAGCCACTTTTTACAGTGCGCGGGCGATAATTACCGCAGTTATCGCTTTCGCGTACTAAGGTACTTAGGCAAGCGCGCTCACAAGAGGCCCCATAGAAACAAATTGCCAGCGAAAAACAAACATTGATCGGACGCCAGAAATGCACAGAACGAGCAATTGGTCTCCGCCAATTTTGTTTAGCCTTAAAGCCTAACCACATGGATGCGAAATTACGGTTAGTGCGAGTGTCGACGTCATTTGGCGGAATTGCTCCGACACGCAGGACAGGTTGCCTAACTACACGATACGGGCGAAAACACGCGTGAGCCTCTGCTTTTCGGGCGCTGGTAGACACGTTTGTAGAATGCTGCATTCATTTTCAGGCAATTTTGATCGTTTATAAGCAATTATTTTTTTATTTAAATGCAGAGGGACGCTGCTAGGGGGCAGAACTATGCGGTCGCGCCTCGCATAACGTCTCAAATACTGTTCCACAGTTCTAGAACGTCGTTTCGCTGACAAACGTACGTGGCGAGACAGTTTCCTTACCATGTGCTGACCACCCCGGATGACCATTCGGCCCCACCGGAGTTTTCGTGGTCGTAAATCGATCAACGCAGCTATCAAAAGACAGTTAGGCCTAACGAACCGACGGCGTGCTTCGGAACCAGCAGCGGCGTCCGCCGGTGCCGACGCAGCTGCCGGCGCAACTGCAAGTGTGGCCAAAGCCTCCGCGCCGTCACTTTGTGATATGAACGCGTACGAAATCCAGCAGACTAACATGAAGAGCCACGAAGCTCATGAAGTGCCGCCGAGCGCACGCTCAAGCCCAGCTGGCCGCTACGACGCTTCACAAGATGAAGACGCCGAACGTGATCAGCTGATGAACGAAGACGACGGCGGTGAATGGCATCGCGTCTTACCTACCAACAAGAACAAGGTCACCAAAACCGAAAGGGTAAGTCGGACTCGTTTCTCACTGCAGTTGAGACCACTGGTTAAGATGAAAGTACAAGATATCCCCAGACAGGCCGTAGCTAACGCCATTGGCTCTAGCTCTCCCAGCGCCGAACTTTTTGAAATGGCTGCTGTTAGGTATGACAACGGCGCTAATAGCGCCCACATCACCCTCTACGATGCCTAACATGCTGCTAGGCTTTCCAGAACTGGCCACTTCACGTACCGCCACAACGGGTGACTTGAAACCATAGAGGTGACGGTCGACCGAATGGACGTTAACAAAAACACGATTCCCGGAGTTATACGGTTTTTCCCGGCTGAAAGTAATGACACCATATTCAACTGGCTGCGTTCCGAACACGCCCAAATACGACGAGTTCAGAAGATAGGGAAGTCGGACCGCGCCATTATCACCTTCAACGCTGCAGTCCTTCCACGAGTTGTAAGTATTACATGGAACTGGTGAGATTAGCGGAATACAAACGGAAAAGGATCGTATGCTTCAACTGCCATACACTGGACCACATGGCGAAATTCTGTCCTGCCTCGAGTGTCTGCCGGGACTGTAGCCGCCCACATGCCACAGAGGAAGATTGCGATAACAAACCCCTCTGTGCGACGTGCAAGGAACCCGGTCACCTCGCGGTTAGTCCAGTATACCCTAGCCGCATGGGGAAATCAGCCGATCTAGATCAAGATGCTACAAAAAAATGAAAACGTCAAAAACGAACAAGAACACATCGAAGCTCAAAGATGGGATCTCTTGGGCCGACGTGGTCCACACCGAACAAAAGGACGACCCTTTTCCTCCATCAACTAGAACAATAAATACTATCATAAAAGAGAACAACAGCCTTAAACAGGAACTTCAAGAACTCTGTGCCGAGGTGCAGCAACTCCGCTCGGAAATCTGTCAAGCCCGATCACAGCAGCAGCGATGCCAGTCCACCTCCGGGTCCCCGCCAGCGCGCCGAAGCCGGTCTGGGGTGAATCAAAAAATTTTGCCCAGTAACATCCGGACAACACACAAAAATGGGTTACGAAACACATGCTGGCACAACGGGACGCGCATTTGAAGTTCGAAGCCTCGAAGAAACTACAAAAAGCATTCAAAGGGATTCATGAGTTACAAGGGCACGTAAACACGCTAAAGGCCGACATTCAACAAATAGCCCATCAGCTGCGCTCATTTATTGAAACCGCCATCCCCGAGGAGACAAAGCGCAAGAAAAAGCTTCCCAGCACTGACTTCCCGCCGACGACGCGATCAGTACCAGATCAGTACCAGTAGCACCCGATCAGTACCCACAATCCCATAGCCATCCTCTTACAGGGAATACGGGGATCATGTAAATTTCAAAATTATACTACCTTTATGTATCATGCCAGTAATCATGCAGGGAGGCACTCTCCCGTCATTGAAAGACAAGCAGCTATTTTATTTCGTAATGCCGTGGCATTCAACATAGATGGGCCCAGGCCAGCTAGGCTAATAGGAAGGTTATACTAGTATGCATAGAACCACCTGGTTACCGGCGCCTGCTTCTAGTTTCTGTGTATTATCGCCCGCAGTGAAGCACTGGTTACAGATTACAGAGATACCTACGACTGTATTTCGCACATCACGTCTCTCCGGTTCGAAGGCCCCATTGTGATAGGAGGGGAATTCAGTGCACGCAGCACACTTTGGGATTATTCCCACACGGACTTTAGAGGGAAAAATTCCCGCGCCTGCCCGCGATTCATTCAACGAGTAAATGCACGAGCATTGGGCTTCCTCAGTACTGGGTGAAGGCAGTGTTGCTTCCATCGCTTCTTCCGTGATGCTGGAGTAGCAGACACCACGAGAGTAAACGTGGGAGCGAGCGTCCCCAAGGAAGGAAGGAGCAACGCAGTGACTGAAGCACGAGCGACCGCTAGCCGCTTTATATTTGCAGCGCGCGCAGTAGACGGAAACCGGTACCGGGGGGAGAGCGCGATGCGCAAGCAGCGCGCGACTTCTAAGCCCCACCGCGCTGCTATCACGCACCTGTTACGCCGATGACACGGCCGGACTGGAGGAGCGGCGAGCACGCACTTTATTCATATGAAAGTGCGCGGACCGCCGCTCCTCCAGCCCGGCTGTGGCCCAGACCGCGACGGAGCGTTCCGGGGGTGACGAGTGAACGGGCTGACTACGACTGCAAGCGCACCTGCTGTGATGCGGAGCTGTGGACGCCGTCCGACGCAGGAAGAGCGAGGCTAAGAAATGCTCTGCATTTAAAACCTAGAGAATGCCCTCAAATTCAGCCACCTTATCTTCGCAACGAGCCATTTCATCCGACGCGGGTAGGCCTACACGCAATCAACTGATACCACGCCAGACCTTACTTTTTCAACACCAAGATTTATCAAGCGATGGCAGCCACTGAACACGTCATGGGGCAGTGATCATTACCCCATTTTTATTCATTTCAACATTACGAAAATGCGCCAACGAACCACCCTTAAACCCTCAATTGGAACACTTTCCCAGAAACCTTCCGTGTGGAAGAGGACCCCACTCTACTCGACTTTGTACACAATGTCAGGGATGCGAGCACTATTGCTTTTGAAACTGTTACAAGCACAGTCGATGTAGAGGTCCCTGGCGCTCACGTGATCCGTGTCCTTCGGACAGCGAGAGCGCCTTACTGAGCAGTTCCACACGGGCGGAAAACAGCAACGGGATCTGATACGTCTGAAGAAACCGTGTAATATTGTTAATGTCCACTAAAGAACGCTTCAAACAGCGAAATAGCCCAATATCTGTCATCGCTTGGGCCAAGAGAAAGGTCTTGCCCGTCTGTGGAGCATTTTTCGAAGCTTGGCGGGCAAGACAAAACCAAAACTTCCTATTGCTAACGAGTTGATGTTACAGACGGATCCCTACGACGTTGACGACAAGATTATCCACACGTTTTTTCCCCACGCCACATGTGATAAGGCACAACTGTCCCGTCTATCCTGCCTCTCAGTCCCCAACCCACAGGAGTCGCTTGACGAACCCTTCACAATGGGCGAGCTCCAGGTGTTTCTGGGACAAGGCAAACCTCGCTCGGCCCCTGGCCATGACGGGGTTACGTGGCAGGACCTCCGTAATGTTCCTGCTGCGGGAAATAAGCGCTTCTCAAACTTATCAACCCTTCCTAGGAGCAAGGCAAAGTAGACGATCACCTGTAGCTTACGTCATTCACACCATCCCCAAACTCGGCAAGGACTCCCGCTGACCGAAAAATTTGCAACCGATCGCACTAACACCGACGATATGTAAACTCATAGAGCGCTTAATCAACAACCGAATGCAATTGTCACCTAGAACAAACAGCGTGGTTTTATCCGGCCCAAACTGGTTTCCGGCCCAATCTCGGAACTCAAGACTACCTATGGTTGTTACGAAGAGTTATAAATCGGACCTCACGAAAGCTCACACCAGATTACCTCCTGGCAGTAGACTTGCGGAAAGCGTTTGATAAAGTTAGCCAAGAAGGCATACTCAAGGAGCTCGCGCTGGCCTTCCCCAGTCAACGAGCGCAAACCTGGATACGCAACTTTATTGAACACCGCCCAATTCGGCTGTCGAGCACAGATGATAGATGGACCCCACCTACATTCTTCCTCGACTGAGGGGTATCGCAGGGTCCCATACTAGGGCCAATGCTTTTCAACCTGGCTCTAAACAGAGTGGCCCGATCACTCGAACAAGACACGTCTGCTCGCTTTGCTATCTATGCCGATGACGTCGTGGTGAGGACGGAAGCAGTGGACTATCCAGACACTGAGTACATGCAAACGAATCTACAAGCAGCTGTGTTCATCCTTGAGAGATCCCTCACAGCCCTGAACATGCACTTGTCCCCAACCAAAACAGAATTTCTAAGCTTCGATGGCCGCCAGGCCACGAATCTGGTTTACCAGTTAAGGCTTGGTTTACCGGTTTACCAGTTAAGACCAGTTAACACTACTCTTATATCCCAGAATGTCACCATCCGGTATTGGGCTTGCAAGGTAGCAGCTGCAACAGCCCCAATACATGGATCCGTAAACTAAAAACGACCTGGCGGCAAACTTTGCATTTAATTACAAGAATATCCAACAAGTATGGTGGAACCCAACAGCGCTCCTGCTTCACCCTGGCTCGAGCCGTTGCAATAGGCCGGATGGCATATGGCTTTTCCACTTACAACCTACGAGATAGACATATGAAAGACCTCGGTGTATTGCATCGTGTCACTATACGTGCCATTACGGGCCTCCCGCGACACACCAGTGTCGACCTCCTTGAGAGGCTGCACCGCTTCCACCCCTTCCCATCCTCGTGGAAGAGACAAAATTGCATCACCAACAGCGCCTTGACCTTGCCCCTCAAGGAAAGCTCTCCAACAATGGCGCCACCAAATCAGCCACACAGATATCTCCAATATGCCGCCTGCTCTTCCGCCATGGGAACGCCCGGCACTCGGCCTACTTCGTCGTAGCCCCATAAAGCGACGTCAAAAACTGTACGGGAGCAGTGCATTGCCCAGTTGGGCCACGACAAAGGCCCCAAGGAGTTAGACATCTTTACAGATGCGGCTATTAGCGGCATGAGCGCAGCAATAGCCTGGACTTGCCCCGAAGACCCACCCTGAATGGATCTCGGCAGATCAGCAACATGTACGGCCTTACTGACGATGTCGAGCTATTTGCCATTCTTGGAGCACTCCAACAAATTCAGACCTCCCAGCAACCCGAATATCACCATTACCGCATCATTACCGATTCACACGTTGCCCTCCAGGAACTCAACAAGGCTTATACCCATAATCTCACCGCCAACCACATTATAAGCACAATTCAATCCTTGCGCGGACAAGGCATTAATATTCGTCTGGCTTGGACACCTGGTCACACAGCTGGAGCGACTGGAAACCAGCAAGCACACAACGCTGCTAGGGAGTGCCTTCTTTCGACTCCTCCCCTGGCTACCACGCCCGCTGACGAAACTTCACCTACATCTTTAGCCTGGTATCAAAAAAGACGACAACTGCGGCAACAAAGTCTACGGCGGCTCCAAAAAGCTACCCCCCCCCCCAGGCTTTCTCCCTGCTTCGATATCCCTCTCTCGGCAGGGCGAAATCTTTATTAACAAGGCATGCGCGGACGCCGCCTACACTCCGGACATTGTTCGCAAATGGTACCACGGCAGCACATCCCTTTCATCCGCACCTACGTGCAATTTCTGCGGTGCCGCTAATACCCTCCCGAACTTGTTTCACCTAATATGGTCTTGTCCGACATTCGAAAGCGGCCGACAACAGCTAGTAGCCTATTGTCCACCACCGCGTACGAATGCGGAGCACCTGGAACGCCTGCGTTCCGATGACACTCTTCTCGAACTCGTAGGAATCTATTCACTTGCAGTGGTCTTTACAAAGCAGTGTAGAGTGGTCTGACAGCCCTAGTAGGGCCTGCAAACGGACAATTTGTGTTTAATAGGGTACATGAGACTTTCATTGAGGCTTTCAACTCCCCTTCCCTCATCTTCCAATAACCCCCCAGGGCCTCAGGCGTATTCTAAATAAAGTCGTTCATTCATTCGTTTGTGCAGTGTTCAGGAAATTTGCTACATACGTCTGCTATAAAAACACTTGCCTCGCTTTATTCATTGCTAAGAATGCTTGTGGGCCAACTTGTAAATGCTGCAAAATGTATCTCAGGTTAGAACCGTCAAATCTGGACAAATAAAGACAGCTTGATGAACAACAATGCACTTCGAACAACTTAATTTCTTGCAACTTGATATCCTACCTTGAAGTTATTTACGGACTGCTTCATGAATTCAAAGCGTGAGCAAAACAAATTGCAGCGCTGCCTTGCTGTTGATGAAAGAGTCGAACGCCACTTGTTGATTAAAAGGCTAGGTAACCTTATACCGTTTCTTTACCATGGTTCAAAAACCGTGGGTAAACCCTTACTGCAATAGGAAAAAAGAAAGGAACAAAAAACAGCGACCTGTCGGCAAGATTCCAACCATGGACCTTTAAAACGGCATCCAGAAACCCAACCTCTCGGTCACGCTGGTGACGGCTAGCGGAGAGTAAGTGTTCACTACACTAACCAAGGTTGCCAACGAATATTATCGGGCGTGTGTCGTTTGCCGTAATTAAGAGATTTGGGCAGTAATAACGCTTGTTCCTTACGCTCCGATATTAACGGCCAGGCCAATTATGCTAGTACTGCAAGCGATGCAACCAAAGCTTCCTGATTTGAGTCCAAAACACATTGTCGCACATCCCCGCGCGCAAGCGACTGTAATCGCCAAGGGAATAGAATTTGCCGGCGGAATTCTGGCGTTCATAACGCTTGCTCACGCACCTATCTTGCAGAGAAGCCGCGTTACGCTAATAATACGAGCGATGTAGGTTGAACTCCGTTTTTAAACTCACAAAACCTCACGCAAATCCCTAATCTTCCTGATCAAAGCCAAGCAAGCCACGAATGGAATGAGTTCGTTACAACAGAAACAGCTTGCAATTTGTCTCAAGGCAGCGGATTACCGCAGGTTAAAAAATTATTGCTAGCTATTGAAAGGAATAACCCAAAACTATGAAATGAACAGGAAACTCTGACATTGCCCCCGCTTTCCGATGATTCCTGGAGCTGCATCGACAGTGATATCTGGCGAGCATAGACATCGGTGTTGCTGGAGCGAAACCGCGCGTTTCGTGCATTTTGGTGACGCGCGCTGACGCGCGTCAGCGATGGGCGACGTCGACGCGTCAAAACGCAGAAAATACGTTGCGTCTGCTTGCGGCTTGGAATGCGTATTTACGCGGCTGACAAAACAATTAGGCATATTTCTTACACTAAGTGGAGCAGGCGCCTGCTGCCAGTGCTCAGGTAAGAAGAGGGAACTGTGATTACTTCCAGAGTTTACTAAGGAAATCATCGTACTAGCGAACACTTAACAGCGACAAAGGTAAAAGAGGCTAGGAAACACACGCGAGAGATTAGTAAGCTACCTGATTCTAAGTCTATGAATCCAATCTTGCGTGCTTTCGATGGTTAGGGAGGGGCGGATGGAGGGGGGATTTGTACATGTGACATAGCTTGGCCAATCGAAATTCGAATATTTAATGAAAATGTTTTTGTTGCTAAGTGTAAACGGCTTTCTCTGCCTGCCAACACCCATGGTGACCCCAACCGCTGTTGCAAGCGCAGTCTTAGTTTTATACCGGTCATGTCTGACGTTGTCAACCGAACCGGCAAGATCGCATTTTTACTTGATTGACAACGCCAAGCCGGCAAGATCGCTTTTTTGTAGCCGCTTGAAAAGAAATAACATACGACGCCGTACGCGGACCGCCAAATGTGGTTGAATGCTTGAAGGTTTTCACTCATCACCAGAATAATCAAAACGTAGATGCCTTAGTGGCCTGAAATCGCGCAATGATTTTGCATGTAAAGCAGGCGAAAGTAAAAGATAATAGCATTTTGATAAAAGTCGACGTGCTTACTGAGTAGCCTGAAGCACCGCCGCTGTCCGTAGAACTAGAAAACACCAGGCAAGCGGACATGTACGAATATACGGCTCTGAGCGCCTGACTTCATATACGATTAAAACCACGGGTACAGCGTTTTCAGCTGCAAAGTTTTTTTCTTATGTTTCTCCGCGAAATGGAGGCCGCAAATTAAGCTGAAAATCTTGTTGGGTAGGAATTGCGTGGAGCATGGTCTAGCGTGATCAACTTTGCGAACCATTAACGTCGTCAGGCTTAGCGCTGCTGGCAGTGCTGGAGCTGCGCACTGAACTAATGAGGCGTAATAATAATGTTTCATACGGGAGGGATAACAAGAAGGTAGCACTCAATAGTAAAGAAGTAAAGAAAGAAAGCGTTGTACGGGGGCATGTTTTAGATCGGCAAGTTCGGATTTACTTGGAGAACGGTGAAAACCAGCCTTAAAGACGCGAACACGAGAGAGAGCAGAAACACACACACGCTGTGGTGTGTGTGTGTGTGTGTGTGTGTCTGCTCTCTCTCGTGTCACGTCTGTGGTAAGACTCGTTTTACCGTTCTCCACGTATGTACCAAAAACAGGCCCACACCAAACTCTTCTTCGGATTTACGCCATATTCCCACTTTCTGGCCGATTGAACCCCGAACCCCGACCGGCATGGTATATATATGTATGATAGTTTTTTGTCCGTGATTGACTAAACGTTCGAAGTACCTGCGCACTATGGCTGTTATCAGCTATCATTATATTTTACATATACTCCATCGTGCGGTCTTACCGCTGTCTTAAAGGGAAGGTATAGTTGGCACATTGGTGCTTTGTAGCCTTAAGGCCTCATCTTCTTTTGCGTATCAACAATCGGCTGCGTTGTAGACTTCTCCATCCGACGCTCAGGCAAGTAGGAAAACAAGGCGAGGCTTGTGCTTATTTTATTTCTAAATCTCTACCTATTCCCCTCCTACAATTCATTGCCAAGATTTATTCCTCTGCTCCATTTTTCCCAATCGAGGTTTTCTTGCGAAATGCCCAACCATAAAGCTTAGCCATATTGTCGGATCTTTGCCATCGGTTTCTGCATTTCGTCCGCCGTTTATTCGTTCTTTTCCTAATCTAAACATTGCGCACTCAACTGCGACGGACCAGCACCCTTCTTGCTCCCTTTCCACCCGGGGCCGTTCTCTTTATAAGCAGTGCAATCCCCTACAAGAGAATTAGAAGAATAGAAGAGAAGAATTAGAAGAGAACAAGTGAAGCTAACAAACGCTGGCTCGTAGTGTGGAGGATGCTGCGTACCTAACGCCCTTCGCGCATTGTACTGTAAGTGCCGCGGGCTAACATTTGAAAGTAGCTGCGTTGAGTCGAGGTTGCTTTTCCCGTTCGTGTTGCTCACCGTTCTTTCTTCCGTAGAAGAGCACTATACGCAATTAAAATAGTTTTCAAACGTACAGATACCCGGTGCGCCTATATAAGCTCTTTCACGAGAGCCTCAGTAATCTAACATTTGCCGCCCAAGCAGATCACTCGCCTCAGCTATACGTGTTTCTTTTTAATGTAGCTCTTACAGCAGCTACTCTGGTTATTCTGGTTATAAACAATTGAGCTCTGTTGCCCGCAGGTTACTTCTCCTAAACTGAGCCCCAGGTAAAAAAAAAACCAGCGGCACCGGTTGTTCCTGAAACCAAACCTTTAGCGCCAGTTTTTGATACCACCTGCACCGATTAGGATAGTTTGAAAAAAGAATTTGTTGGTTTATGTCAAGTTTTTTTTAATTTTTGCCTGCCTCTTATGCGTAGGAATCAGTACTTTTCGATCCAAGGATGTGCCACAACCATGTGTAACAAAATCTTCGCCTCTTTATCTTGTTCTTAGGTTGGGCTAGGACATATCTGTTGGAGCTCCACTTGCCATGAACGTTCCTTCTGCCATCCATAGCCGTCACTACTAACTAGTGAGATTTAAATACTTCCTTTTTTATCACTCCAAGAAACTTGAGCGGGAATTTTTGATGATTTGGGCTTGTACGCTTTGGGGATGATCAGAAAGGTGAAACAGCCCATTTAGCCTTTTTCGAATTTTTTTGGGAGGGTTGGTTTTTTGCTACTGCCGCATTTTAACAAAATAACCCTAGGAACACAAGCGTTTCTTAATAACACTTACCTTAGGAAAAATTTGCAATACAAAAATAATAATGGATCTGAATAATACGTAGTCACATTGAATGTAATATATATGATTTAAATTATGTATAACTGTAGCTCCTTTGAAACAAAAGCTAATCCCAGTCACCACCCAATTGCGGGATGCTCCAAATGACATTTTGTCTTGCAACAAACTTAGTACTTGGCATGTGACAGATGGCCGCTTCAGAATCGGTTGGTTACGTTCTCTGTTCCTAAACCGTGCATTTCTTCTACGCAGTATTAGGTTGTTGTACTCCCAGCAAAAAAAAAAATTCAAAACAAACAACAGGAATTTTCAGTCGAATTTCCCAGACACATTTTGTACTCTCATAGATTATAATTCCAATAAAGAAATCTGGGGGAATATTACTTACAAAAGCCTCTGCTATTTCCACCCACAAGGACTGCTGAAACTATTTCGGCTAAAGCTCTCATACTCAAAGCAGTGGACACGGTGCGACGTGTTTTTCTTTCTAGGTCTTAAAGATTCAATACGCATGAAAAACGGTCCCACGTTTTTCCATCGCCAGAAATAGGATGGCGGCTGATGTGCGCCAGCAGAAATGAGCATATATTTTGAAGAGAGCGTTTTGCTATCCCAATAGAAAACGCGCGCGAAAAAATTACCCTTTATCTGCACTACTCTAAACCTCTTCATACTTACCTTCCGCAAGAGACAAGAAAAGAAGAGCCACAGCAAAGCCAACCAGCACCTTCATTGTAGATATTAGTTATATTTAGGCGTACACTTCAACGTTATTGCTTCGCAATGGTTCCGAACCGAAATCAGCATTGGCCTTTTATAGGTGGTGCTAATAATAGCCTGCAGTTTTTTCTGAGGACAAGTTTACTTTTGATGACGTCAAGCAACAAAAAAGGGCTCCAAACAAGGTACCTATTTTTTTCTGCATCGTTCAAGTGGGTGTGTGCCTGTTGCAGCATTCGTTGCCACCCATATTTTTAGGCATTCAGAGAGCTAAAGCAAAGGATACCTCTATACAACGCTATTGTGTTTGATTTTGCCATTTGTGTTATTTTTTTTCTGACACTAAGCTAAAAACTGCTTCTAAAACAATTTTTTTTTTTTGCACACCTCTTGGAAAGTATGACTTGCCACTGTGATTCCTGGAAATCAGCTACAAAAGTAAATGTCCACGCAAGCAATTGTGGTACAGGTTGAAGAACTTTATACAAATACTTTTGGCTTCCAATGTGGCGCATGAAAAGCGACACACATAGCCATTTTGGAATGGTTGAAAATCCCCTTGGGAACGAGTATTTAAGAACAAAATGGTGACCAGAAACCGCAAATACGCGTGTGCAAGGGCTGCACGGGGCAAATATTGGTGTCAACAAAAAGTATGCGACTAAGCAAGTACTGCGCAATGGACAACCTTGTAGCAGTTTTGATGAAAAAGGTCCTGTTGTGGACTTCACTGTACAAGGCATAAGATCGTAAAAATGCTGGTTATGAAAAAATGGTTGCCTTATCTGGAACAGAGCGGACATCCTGGGGACCATTCATGTCGAAATTCATCCCACATGGAGTTGGGGAAACCAAAGGTTGTAAAGTACGCATGCATATCGCACAATTTAACAGAAGAGCGTATTATAGTTGGCTGAAGTGGTTGCGTGCACAAGGCATCGCGGCATGTACATACACATTAGGAAGACAAGCGTGAGGCACTCGTTTAACAACGAATCAATCAATCAATCAATCAATCAATCATCATCAATCAATCATTGTTCTGGGCACAAAAAATGAGCAAAAAAAGAAACAGGCAAGACGCGTTGTACGTATTTCACAAGGAATAAAATATAGGGATACCGTTGGTTACACACATCGTAAATGGCACATTTTTACATGCACACACTCATGAGGCCTTTTACTAAGCCTAATTTGGGCTCAAACACACGCGGGAGTTTAAGTTTGGGTGGCATGAGATCATGAGTTTGAGCGCGAGTGATCCCGAGTGAGTTTCAGCGCGAGTGAGGCTGAGCCAAGTGAGACTGCATGAGATCGCTTGAGACTGGCGGACGCCAAGTCCGTGTGATACTGGCAGAGCGCATTTGGCATTCATGTAGGTATTGGCCTAAGGGAATTTGCTTTTTGCTTCGGCGTGAAATGAGACATAGTTGTCGACATTAAATTTGTTATTCAGGCCGAAGTAAATCCATCAGTTGAAATGAGTGAAACATACCAGTGCATAGCCGCTGGCTGCTAATTTTGTATATTTCAAATGATGGGGGTCGTTTTCAAGCGAAGCTTCGAATAAATGACTGGAACAGCCGACCTAATGAAAACGTCCTGCGTTCGTGCATCATTAAGCATAAGGTCTTTATTGCCTACCATCCTGAAACCAATAGGCTCACTAAACGGCTTAATTGCACCGCCATCCATGTTCCACCCGACTAACCGCGCTAGGACGTAACGCTACAAAACTTCACTTACTCACCTTTTTTTATACGGAAAAGAACCAACCTTGCCGGGAAATGCTTCAATGCCTTCTAATGTTTCTGCGACCGAATACACGAGCGATGCCAGCGCTCGTGCCGACTTTGCCCGACAGATTTTCCGTCAGTGCATCAAGTGGTTCGAAGCACACAAAAATACCTCCTTTGACAAGTCAACGTCTTGCGCAGTTTATTCCAGGCTCCCTAGTCCTTGATGTTCTTGCCGCCACGTGGGTCACCAAACTACTTTTACGTTGCGCCGGCCCTTACAAATCGTTACACCAGGTGACCAACCCAACGTACGAGGTCACCACGCTTCAGTAATCCTCCTTCATCGGTCCTACCGACACTGTCCACGATGTGAGGCTGAAACCATGCCCCCTACTCTGTTGGCCTCTGTTTAGAATGCCGGTGGTAATATTACGGGGCAGCACTCCTTGGTACCCGCGGCGGTGGCTCAGTGGCTAAGGCGTTCTGCTGCTGAGCACGAGGATGCGTGTTAGATTCTCTGTGGCGGCGGCCACTTTTCTGGTGGGGGCGAAAAACAAAAACACCGGTGTGTAGAAGATTTTTCGCACGTTAAGGATCCCCAGGTAGTCAAAATTAATCCAGAGCCCTGCACTACGGTGCAGCTCATCGCCTACGTTGCGCCGGTGTGTTAAACCCTACAATAAATCACAGTCTTCCTTGGTGAAGCCACTGCTATAAAGCGGAATCCTTGTGAAGGCTGTGTGGCCAAACCTGGAGGACGGTGAAGAAGACGATCGAGGTGCGCTCGACAGCAGCTGAACCAGTCGCTTACTGCATCTATGATTCAGTACCACCTCAACACTTGGAATAGTACAAATAGAGCCAATTAAAAACGCGTCTACCTCGTCTCATCATAACATGCAGCCAAACTGGTCTTCCTATAAGTTTGAAATTTCGGGAGCATATTCCTGTTAGGCAATAGATACTCAATGGAGTCCCATTTTCGATAGAAGCTACTGCTAACATGCGCGAAAGTATTTCTATTATTTCATCATTATATCAGAGTCACCGTCAGGTATCAAACTGGTTTTTGCTGATATAGGTGGCCCTTTGGAAAGTACACTGAGCAGCCTTTTCTTTCGGCCTCATTTCCTCTGATCCTGATTTCCGCGCATGGTTCAGTTTACAGAGAGCTGTGTTGCCTCCACATATACTGCAGCAAAAGATCCTGCGCCTGTGGAAGACTGATTGCCTTGGAAGGAACGAAACCGAAGCGACCTGGTGAGCAACATCCGATCTAAAAACCACCAGCACGGTAATAAAGAACAAAAATTTACACCATCTTCCCGCTGGAACTGGTTGATGCCGCATCTGTTGCGTTCCGTTATGTAGCGATGTCAGCGTGTGGATTGCGTTGCGTGTATCCTATTTAGCAGCTGTTCACCCCCGATGCGTAGCATCTACCCAGATTCCCCTGAAGATGTTTGCAAAATTTTTAACCGAGCGCAAGCTGCGCTCTGACCACGCACACACGCGCTATACGGCTGAGCAGCTGTGCGTTGGGAGAAGACATGCGGCGAACAACGAGCTGGATGCGGACTACGCCGCGACAACGACGCGAGACAAGGCGATTAAGAGCGTTGCATAAAAAAATAGAATCGGGACTTCGCATAGAAGTCGGGGCATTGAAATGCGCCAAGCAGCTTTTTCTCCACATGTACCCATTTACTTCATATTAAGATTGTACGTCACGATTTTTGCCACGGCAGCCACTACTCTGTTGCTTGTACCGTGCCTGCGAACAACGAGCTTGCGAGCTGCATGAATCATTTGGCGCTGAGTTAAGAGGGAAATAAAATGAGGCTGCCATCTTGTCTTGAAAACTATCTAAACTGTGCTGGTGAAGAACCCCTGGTTTTGTTGTATGAAGCGTGTAGGCACTCGAGAAAACCAAGGAAAGCAAGTGGAGAGTGGGGTGGGCACTTATTGTTCTTGAAACAGATGGAGATTTTTTTAATGAAAGTGGAGGAAAACATTCCCGCCCTGGGTATCCGAACCCGCGTACTCCAGAATACGCGTTTAATGCGATGACCAGAACGCTACCGGTGGGCTGCGCTCTCGTCCAGTTTCTCGGGTATTTATCTTAAAGTGATTATTTCTTGCGCTTGGGGGTCGTAGAGAGCGCACTCCGACTGCTCAGGGTGAGGGGGATCTTCTCATTATCGGCCATGCTCTACGACATCTCGAGAGTGGTCGACCAGCGTGAAACTCTCCTAAGCTACCTATGGCACAAGACTGCCACAGCAGAGATCTTCGCTATGTATGTAGCGAATCAGAATGGGACGTGAGGGGCTCGGTAAATTGAGACAGAAACAAGGGTAGGCAGTCAAGAAAGCCAAGGAAAGCAAAGGGGAGCATGTGCTTGGTCGTTTATTGTTTGTAAAACAGGTGCAGATTTCGTCCCACCACTTCTGGAGCGATGTCAAACCTTCGACGTAAAATAGATGAGGATGATTTCACACTACGGACCCCAACCGGATCCATGGGTGCCGATGAAGATAACGTGTAAACTGCAATATATGTGATCACCAATACCTCCAAGCACGTGGTCTTGAACGTGGTCCAAAAAATCGACCCTTTACGCTTAGCAAAAGAACGGCCAGAGTAAACGAGCAAGATATACCCGGCCCGGAACTCAAGATAAACAACCAGCCAGTCACCAACGTCTCCTACCTCCGCATATTGGGACTAACCATTCCAAAGAATTGTTCAGGTTGCCCAATCGCCCTCCCCCAGAGCCGACCCTTGCACAGCTGATGCACCTCATACATCGGGTATCTCATCGTCGCTTCGGCCTTAAATAATGCTTCGCCTCGTACAAGCCATCTTCATCAGCCGGATAGCGTCTGAAGCTCCATACCTAGCCCTCAAACAAGCCGAGATTGTTAAACTTCCCCACTCCCAATAATCTCTCCAGAACTGCAAATAATTTGGACTCCAGGTAACGAATCCTTTGGTGGTTGGTAGCCAGGCGGCGCATGTCGCTGCCTGCCCTCATTCACACCAGGCCGTTTCCCACGAGGTCCACGAACCCCCCTTTGAAGCGAAAATTAAGCCCACCCCACTGCAAACATGCGTCAAAATACTCGCCCACTATAGGGACCGGGCAGCTGGATGGGTGGCGCCACCACGCGGTACTCCCCTCGTTAGTGGAATGGGCTGGTGCATTGTACTACGCAGCCTCCCATTGTTTTTGCCGTGTTTACTTCGGTTCTTTGAATGTTTTGTGGTGATTGTGAGCGGATATGTACAGTAAAACGAAGTCTATGCAGATGCATTTGGTTCTTAGATGAAATAACGGCCATGTGAACTTGTCGAACGCTTCTAAATTTTGGTATGGGCTACAATGACATGAGCGCTTTTTGCAGCGATCTGCGCTACGCTCAACCTGATATGAGTACAAAAAACTACTAATATTAGTATTTATTTCTCCTTAAATGCACTAATGGCTACTTAAACTTATTGCACGCTCCTGAGGCTGGGAATGGCCGACATTTACATGAAAGCTTTTGCCAGCGCTCGGCGCTTGGACCGCGCGGTCTGAGTAGGCATAAATCTATTGATATTAGTATTCATTTAACAGCCTTAAATGATATTTCTGGTTTCAATGACTACACTTGCACGCCAACCTCGATACGTGTGCTTTGAATAGAAAAGCTTACGTACGAGATCTATTACCTTGTGGGCGTTTATACTTTCCGTAACCGTGAGCTTTGTGCCTTAGGTTTTCGTCAGTAAAAGTGGGGAGGAGCCTGGGAGCCTAAGCGGAACTCCCGCGTTTGTAGCGGTCATTTTATCAAGAGCCAAAGTTATTCAACTACGCAAAAACCCAAGTTAGGGACCATACCCCCTCCTCTTCCGGTTTCACCACCTGCGTGTGTATAAAGGCGGGCACCGATAGCGATAGTAAAAATGGGGCAGGTGTTGACGTCAGCCTGTCTTTATATGATGATGTTTGGAGGGTTAATGGCGCAAGGCCGACTAAGGGCAAAGAAGCGCCAAACAATAGTGATTACATGAAAGTGGCATGGAAGTAAAAGTAGAACAATTTCAGAAAAATAAACAAAGTTAAAACAAACGTATTGAAGATGACTGGTGTAAAGGGCCAGGTTGTCAAGATGCATGATAAAAATGAGATGTAAAAATTTTACGTCGGTAAGAAACTCGAAAACGCGTTTGATTGAAAACATGGCTTCATCTCCTAAGAAGTATGACGGGTGTGGTGGAATATGTCGCGTGTGTAGTTTGTGGGAAGTGTTTGCGTCGTGTAATGTCGAGTGCTCTTACATTGTATAAGGATGTGGATCACGCTTAGGGCTCTCCACACCTGCTGCACAGAGGTCTTGGAGATCCTGTGAGCAGGTGGGAGTGTGTTATATGAGTGTGGCCTATCCGCAACCTAGCAAGGGCAACTTCAGTGTGTCTGTGGTGTGTGTTGGTCGTGTATGGTCCCAAGAGTGGCTTTATTATGTGTAGTTGTTGTCTGTCTGTTGATTCCAGAGTGCTTGCCATGTTTCGCGAAGGTGTTGTCTGATTGTGGCTTGAGGTAAGTGTAGGGTACTGCTGCTATGTCCGGTGTATTTGTATGTGCAGCAGCAGTGGCCATCTGATCAGCGGTCTCATTTCCCGCAATCCCAGAGTGGCCTGGAACCCAACACATGATCACGTCGAGATTTAATGCATATGCTGACATAATGGTTTTATACACTACATTAAGAACATGGTTTTTAGAAGACTTGTTGGATGACAATGCATGTACAACACTCAGTGAATCTGTGAAAATGATAGACTTGGGTATGTCATGTTGCACTATGTGATTTAAAACAAGCAAAACTCCATGGGCTTCCGCCGTAAAAATGCTGGTCTTCGCGTTCAAGGTCTTAGAGACTCTAAAATCGGGTCCGTGCGCCGCACACGACACAGTAAGGGGAGTTTTTGATGCGTCACTGTAAAACTCTGCACATTGATACTTGACTGCAGGGACAAGAAGTGCTGCAAAATAGCAGTTTGTGGTACCCTGGTTTTATCAATTTTCACGAAGGACAAGTCACAACACACAGGTTGAAGCTGCCAGGGTGGTAAAACGGCAGTAAAAGAGAGTGTTAATGTCGAAAAAAGGAGACGTCGAAATTTGAAGCTTCTGTCTCACTCTAAGTGAGAACGACGCAACAAAGGAACAGACGGGCGATTTACAAACAGTGGCGATGTGGATGTATCATTAAAAAGAGGTTTAAAAGGATGGTTATTCAAAGATGAAATTTAAAAGCGTAGAGAAAGTCACATACGTTCGTTGGTACTCAAGGCACCACTTATTACATTCAACATATAGACTCTGGTCGGCTAGTGCGGAAGGCACCCGACGCAAGGCGCAGACCCAAGTGGAGTACTGGATCAAGACTTTTAGGGTTGTTTTCGATGCCGACCCATACACGACACTGCCGTAGTCTAACCGAGACCCGACTGAGGCGGTAAAGACCGGAGAAGTAGTTCTTTTGTCTGCCCCATAAGATATGGATTGGTGGGAGAGGACCTTGAGAATGTTAGTGTTTTGAGGCATTTATGTTTAAGTGCTTTTGACATGAGGTATGAACGTGAGCTTGTTATCAAATATGACACCTAAAAAATGTGCTCCCTTTTAACAGGAATAGGTGCACGGTTTAGTGTAATCTCAGGGTCCGCCCGTTAATCCCGCGATGCGGGAAAACACAACCAAGTACTTTTGGCCGGGGTTAGTTTAAACCCGTTAAGGTCCACCCAGCCAGCAAGTTCTTAAACACCGAGCTGTACTGAGACGTTCGCATATTGACAGGTTACAGGATTTAAAAGATATTTGCACATCGTCCACATAGATGGAACAGGAAATGGTCGGCGGCAATGCCTTTCGGAGGGAGTTCATCTTAACTATAAAAACAACGTGCAGCTTAGAACTCCACCTTGCGGCACACCATTTTCCTGCAAATATACATTGGAAAGTGCACTGCCAACCCTCACTCGAAAGGTTCGTTCCACAAATAGCTACAAAGAGTGTTCAGCATGTTGCCGGAGACACCAAATGACTTAAGGTCCCTGAGGATGCCATAGCGCC